>CAUYRH010089194.1:0-89689 GCA_963574655.1 Perodicticus potto | reverse complement strand
TTCCAAAAATGATTGAACATGTTGAGAATGGACTTTAGGTGAACACAGTGCACCCTCTGGAAGCCACATGGAACACAAATCCTTCCAGGGCTCCCGTCCCAGCCATAACCCCACCCCCACCCCCCCAGCATCATTTCAGGTGAGACATCTCCATTTCATCCACAGGGAACTATTCCACATACTTTCTTTTTTTGTTTTGTTTTGTTTTATATCAGTGGTCTTACAATGGCCATGGATGGGAATACCTTACTAAATCCTATAGATGGCATCTCACTGAAATCTCAACTATGATATGGAAAACTTCTAGAAAAACAAAGCTTTTCCTTTCTTGAACAATGAAGATGTGGTGGACCAAAGAATTACTGAATAAATTCTTTCAAGAAGGCTGGTGCAGAACCACTCTTCACCTTTGTGGAGTTTTAAAGGCACAGGTGGCTACACATGCTTCCTTGGGCTTCCTGAATGGAAAGATCATGAACATCTTGGTAAAGGTGAAATCTGAGAACTTGCTGAGGTTGATGCTGGAAATCAGTAAGGGACAGTGTTGGTCTGGACCTGAAGAGTATAGGGGAGTATCCCAAGCTAATTCAGATTGTGATTTCACAAATGAGGAAAGATCTAAAGAATCAGTCTAGAGAAAGAGAGTGTCTAGAGGTCCGAAGACCCAATTAGAGCAAACAGAGTTAGGAATTTGGGGATAGTTAATATGACAATCTGATTTTGCTGAATAGCATCTTCCTTATTTCCTAACATGCCACCACCCTCAAACTAGTATCTTAAAGGTGCTGCCTGGCATGGATCTGATAGAGGGATAAATATGCTTACATTTAATATAGAAGTTAGAGAAACTTCATGCCCTGCCTATTCAAAGATATGAATTACCCAGCTCCTTTTCAAATACCCACGTTAACATCTCCTACTTCTTCTCATTAAAGCTGGGAGAACAGGGACACAACTTCCTTAGGTACCTGATTCAGAGAACATTTTTGATCATCCTTAGGATGTCTGTTTCCCGCCCAGGTGGCAAAGATAAGATGGAGTTGACTGCATTATTGCCCATGGGGTTTTTTTGTTTGTTTGTTTGTTTTCCCAGTGCCATTTCTCTAGGGGTCTTATTTTAATAGCAGAAGTATGTTTTCTTTTGTTGACCAAAAGTTCGAGATGGAGAAAAGAACAGTTCTGAAGGTTCTAGTTTCTTAAGCTCTGCTATCTTCAGAACTTTTGGGGAGTAGGCATCAGAAGAAGAATAGAGAGTGAAAGACTGTTCAGAAGACAAGGAGGGAATCCCCCATGAGGAGTCTGTTTACGTGCATGGTGGCCCAGACCTACTGAGATCTGCATAGAGACAAGGGTGAAATAAGACTGTGTTTTGGAAACTGTGGTAGGAAGGAGGCAATGAGTCAGTGCTTACCATCCCCAGAAAAAGATATTGCTCACTGGGGAGGCTCTGGGGCAAAGCCTGTACATGTATCTTAGGGGCGGGGTCAGAAAGACAAATTGGCAGATGAGGATTTGGAGGCAGTGGGGTGGGGGAGAAAGAAGATAAATGAATGAAAGGTGGGAAAACACATTGGGGAAATAGGACCGAAAGTGGATCTCCAAGGCAGAAGGAGCTGTCAGAGCAAAAGAAGAACTCGTTGATAGTACATAGTGAAGGGAGATTTGCAGATTGTGTGGGAAACCCACAGACATTCATTTCATTTTTTCATGCTTCTAATTTTAATGTCTTTTCAATCCCACACGTGAAATAATTGTGGTTTAGAGCAATGTAGTTTTGGTAACCTTAGGGCTATACTTAATGTCCAAGTTTAGGGTTGAACCAAACATAACATACCTGGAAATGGTCCTTTATTTATCAGTAGCTGAAATAGAAGCTGAGTCACTGAGACACATCTGGTGTCTGTCTCATACCTTCTGGTCCTGTGGGCTGTTGGTGATCTTTGCTTTTGTTTGCCCCAGCCTTGAAATCTCCTCTCTGGATTTTCAATATCTACTCACCTCACTCAGACTGGTCCTTCACTAGTTATTCTCCCAGCTGCCATTGACTTTGTTTTTATGACTGACCTTCAGAGTTGAGCATTAGGGCACTTCATTAACTAAAGTATCTGCAATTCCAGTCTTTGTTCCAAACATTGGTGATAAAATAGGGCTCATCTTTGAAATCTCAGCTATACTTAAATTGGATTTCACTTGTGCTTAAAGGGAAGGGGGCAGGAAAAAATCCATCTGATTTGTGAAAAGATATGTACCCTCTTCCCCACTTGTAGTAGTCAACTACAATCACTCTCCATTCTGCCCCAGCCCCTAACCCAGTGATTTTCAAATGGTGTGCTATGAGAGGATCTTAGGTGTGCTGAGAAAATGTTTAAAGATCATTAATTAAATTATTTCAAAAGAAGCTTAAAGCACAGTAATTATGTTCTTTTTTTTACTCTTTCTTTTTGATCAACATAATTTAAGTGTGCTGCGGAAGTTTAACTATAGGTTCAAGTGTGCCGTAAGATAAAAAAGGTTGAAAACCCTAGCCCTAATGCACAGGAAGGAATAGACTAGGATTGAGACTGCTGCTGTCTCAGTGCCTCAGAAACCACTAGGAAAATAGTGGGATGGATTTACATATGTGAGTAACAGTGGGTCTTCCCGTTGTTTCCACACATTCTTTCTCTCAGACACAAGACTCTGTGGCTCCCCCAGTGTAAGGTGTGCCAACATAGAGGAGATCAAGATGAAGAGAAAATACTAGAGCTTCTGTTATGTTTGCTTTACATTTTCTATTTTTGTGCATATGTTCCTATATATGATTGTATAATTGTGTATTTGTGACATATATTACTCGTCTACTCATCCATTCTCCTCTCTCTCCCTCTGCCCCCAACACATCCACATCTGCGTCTCTCTATCCCTCTTTCATGTGAAGAATTACATTGAACAGCTTTTTAAAGATGCAAATTCCCAAGGGATTCTGCTATTAGATCTCAGTTGAGACCCAAGAAACTGTAGTTATCTGACTCATTTATTTTCATTAAGGAACCTTTTCTTTGATGTAAACTTATATAAAGTCTGACCACATAAAGCAGGTAAAGATGGGCTGCTTGTTTGCAGGAGGGCTGGAGGCAGGGGGCGGGGATGGTCCAATTCTCCTGGGTTCCCTTCCATTTTCTCTCTCTCTTTTGTCTGCCTTGGTCAGTGAAACACCCATGTGAAAACCACTGTATGTGCTTCTGAAAAATGCATCTTTGGAGATTAATTGGTTCAGTGCTTAAAACCAGATTAGCAGGACATGCCCCATCACCCTTCTCAGATTAGATCTTGTAGATGTTTCCCACTAGCTGGATTCATTCTAGCCTGGAAGACCAGGCTAGAATGAATCCAGCTAGTGGGAAACATCCATAAGATCTAATCTGAGAAGGGTGATGGGGGGGGCATCTCAGATTAGAGAAGTGTGATGGGATCACCCTTTTCAGATTAGATTACCTGTGATAACCTGTGGCAGGTCTTCATGCCACATGCTAGACATCCCCTCCCCCCTCACTGCCCAAGCTAAGGGAAGGAACTGTTGCCACTCAGGCCTGACATGTGGACTAGACTCCCTTCTCCCACAAGAAGCCATCTTTCCCAGGTCATTTCCTGCCTTCCCTTACTGCTTCTTTTTTCTCAGCATTTTGCCTCCTTATAGTATGGTCAGTAGTCATGGCCATGTGATTGAGGGTACAGCTGGCCTCCTACAGCAAGCATTTCTCTGGTCTTATTTCTGACTTGCAATTAGCCCCCTCTGCAGAAGGAGGTTCTGTAAACTTCGTGCAATCCCATGCCCTAGGAGCTCCTCACCCATGAGCCAAGGCAGTTACACTCCGCAGTGGTTATGATTTTCTCTCTGATTTTGCTGGTTTAGACATGGCCTATTTCCCAAGAGCACTTCACTCTGTAATTTATAGAGTTATTATTTATACAGTTTTTTTCATGAAAAACCTCAAGGCACAAGATTGCCTTGTAGAATTAGCGGGGCAATGTGGGGTGTGACAGCTGGAAACACGCCCTTCAGATTCCACTTCTTAAAAGGACTCACTGCCCAGCTCCCAAGAGGGTAGTTAGCAGACAGCCTCTGTGTTTGCAATTTTTGAGCCCACATCAGACTGTGCTCAGCATGGCCCCCACTGATGACTGAGCAGGGCCATAGAATTAGAACCCAGCCATTTGTGTCTGATAAGAACTCAGCTCCAACAGGTAGTCTTTTAGGGACAAACAGAGACTATATCATGATCAGATGGTTCCTCCATGCTTAATCCTCCTTCCTCCCTTTCACAGTTGTTCCTCCTTCCAAAATATTATGCACTCCTAGTTCTGTTTTAGCATCTGCATCCCAGGGAACAAGAGGTTGGAGATGAGGGGTAGGAAATGGAAAGCAAATATAGGTTGCAGTTTGCTTTCACGTTTTGTATATTTACTATTTCTAGCCTGCAGGAATGAACAGCCCTTGGGGAACCTCTGAGTTATTGCAAGGGGTCTGCAAATGTACACACATGCCCAACATCACCTGTAGCCTGAATACATAATATGTTTAAATATATTGAATAACAGGTGCTATTTTCCAAATACATGAATGGCAATTAGCTAAAATAGTATTTTTCATAGTGCATTCTGTACATTAGTGTCCACTAATAGTGCAACACATACACATCCAAGGACTGCAAACCACTGTTTTACATCATATATATATATGTATAATTTTTATATCATTTGGCCCTCTTGTTACACATTAACTGGTACCCCCCTGAAAGAAAAAAAAAACTTTGAGAAAGGCTTCCTGATTCCAAAATTAAACATTTTTAATTTGACAAATGTTGATAACTGAGAGGTGCAGAATGTCCAGTTCTAGAGGATAATGAGATATTATGTGACCTCTTAGCACAATCTCAACCTCCTAAAACACATGCTTAGCTACTGGCAGCTGGGATCTTGACCTTGTTCAGCAAGATGACAAGGTAAAAAGTGTTTGCTGTAGATTAAACATCTCTGTTTGTTGGGGGACACCTTGCTTTGCCTTACCATGCAATCGTTATTTCTTTAGGGAGCACATACCATGCAATTTTGGATTGCCCTTAGGTAGAATCTTACACCTGAAAAGAGACTATCCAGCTTGTCCTACAGAAGAGGACAATGAAACTCATTCTGAAGAATCACAACTTGTCTGAAGCCACACAACTGTTAAGTGGAATATGTTTCACTTAACAGTAGATAGGAACTGTTAAATCAAACTAAATTAGGGTTTTAGAAGCCTCTGTAAAGAATCTTCTGTAACAAACTACAACCTAACTTATTCCATGAACAAATCAAAACCCTAATTTAGGAGTTTACCTTTGTAACATGTAGCTGAGTCTCAGCCAATCACAGCAGCTCAGCTTTAGCCAATCACAGGCGGCCAACTGTTCAAACTAGGTTTAAAAAAGACTAAGGGAAGCTACAACCTACCTGGTGTCTCTGTACCTCACTTTCACTTTCTGTATGTCACTGCCCTTTCTATGGCTGTAAATCCAACCTGCACATGTGGTGAGGTGGAAAATTCAGAGCCATCTCCAGTGAAATGCTGCCTGATTCTAGAATTGCACATAAAAGCCAAAAGATCTCTGAGAGTGTTAAGTTAGTAAGTCATTATCACCCAACGGTTAATAAATCATCAGTTTATCACTAGTTTGCAATCCCACCAGCAGTGCAAGTGTTCCCTTCTCTCTACATCCACACCAGCATCTGATGGGTTTTTGTGGTGTGGGTTATTCTCACTAATGCAGCTTCTATAGAAAGAAGTATGAACTATCCTCAAAGAGCTAAAAGTAGACCTTTCATTTGATCCTACAATCCCATTACTAGGTATCTACCCAAAGGAAAAAAAATCATTTTATCTCAAGGACATTTGCCTAGAATGTTTATTGTGGCTCAGTTCAAAATTGCCAAGTCATGGAATCCACACAAGTGCCCATCAACCCATGAATGGATTAATAAACTGTGGTATATGTATACTATGGAACACTATTCAGCCATGAAAAAGATGAAGACTTTACATCTTTTGTATTTACCTTGAAGGAGTTGAAATGCATTCTTCTTAGCAAAGTATTATAAGAATGGAAAAGCAAGTATCCAATGTACTCAATACCAATGTGAAACCAACAGAAAAACAAGTACATGCCCACACGAGAGAAAAACACAAGTCTACTCAAATGGGGGGTAGGAGGGAAGAGGAAAGGTGAGGAAAAGGGGGCATTGGTAAACTCTCACCTCATGTGCACAATGTAAGGATATACAGCACACCCCTTGGATGAAGATCTCAACTACAACTTGAACTTTATCTTAGAAGTGTAAAGAATGTAACCTAATCATTTGTACCCTCATATTAACCTGAAAAAAAAATCCACAAAACTAAATTTGTTATGATTCTGTCTTTTAATAGAATCAAACTATGGATTGTGATTTGAGGTCATCAAAAATTACAAGCTTTGTCTGTCAGAACATGCTAGATTATGCTGCTACTAAAAAAAAAGAAAATATTAGTGGGTTACATAAAGGAATTTTATTACTGTTTCACCCTGAGCCTGTTATGGGTCTAGAATAAATTCTCTAGGATCCTTGTCCTCCACACGGTGCCTCAGGGATCCAGGCTGCTTTAATTTTATGATACCTCCATTTTGATAGATGACTCCAGAATCGTCACGACAGAGAGAGAGATTACTAGAGGGTGACTCAGGGTCACATGAGTCTGTCTAAAAGGAGAGGAGAATGAGATAAAAGGATGCACTAAAATCTCTACCTCACCAGCCTTCTAGAATCCCAGGAAATTCTATTAGTTATTGTTAGGGTAAATTTCAAAAGATCTCAGAGAGTATTAATTTATTAAGTGATTACCACTGCCCAATAGCTTATAAATCATTAATTAATTTATCAGTTTTGGTTTAGTCAAAAACACTTCAAAGGAATGAATGAATAACTATGGGGGAAATACATTTTAAGGTCCCTTCTTTAATGCAAAACAGCCCAGGGGCATGGGCTAGCAGGACCGAGCTGCGTGGGAGACACTTGGCAGAGGCAGTTCTGGAGATGGATGATGGATGAGGGCAGTGAGTGTCCAAAAGGGCACTGGTCAAGGGCAAAAAGCTGTAAGAGGGTGGAGGGTGCTCAAGAGCATTGTTTTTGAAATCACCACTTTGCCCAAGGCTGCGCATGTGAGCAAAGCACCTTAGGAACATCTATGAGTATACTCTGGTTTCTCTGCAGATTATATAAATCTTTCTACTTTTACTAATGTCTGTGAGCACCATTTGAATGATACTACATCTTATCAGACCTTTGATCTTATGTTTATCTAGCTCAGTCTTCCTTCCTTAGCCCCCCAACACTGCTTTGCAAATAATTTGCGAGCCTAGATTATGGGGTTTCCTGTCACATTTTAGTATCTGCAGTGCCGTGAAGCCTGAGACGGCAGAAATGCACATGCAGAAGAAGCCAAGCTTGGTTTCAGCATCAATCGATTTATTAGAACCTTAGTATTTTCTGGGCTGCTATCGATACTTCCATTGGCCTGGCATATCCAGGTGAGGTGACACACCGAGGTCGAGAACTGTATTAGTATTTTAGAGCTGAGTGTTTGGCAAGTCCTTTAATCTATCTGGACTTAGGGGATGGACTTCAACACCTTTGAGTTCTTCCACTTTTTCACTCTGAGCTGAATATATGGTGTCCCAAAAGTCACAAAATCTTTAGAAAATTTTGCAAAATATTCCCTACATTTTGGCCACCTCTTTGTACAATGTTGTAATGAGTATTTTGTAAGTAAAGGTACATTTAGCTAGAATTTCCCATTTCCCCCATGTGTGGCAACGTTAGGAACACCTGGGAAACCCTGTGTTAATGAAGGGCCATTTCTGCCTCTAGTGCATACGGGATATTTACTCTCAGGCTAAAAAGTATCATATGCGGGGGTCAGATGAGAGCAGAGCAAGGCTTATCAGCATGGAGACTGTTCTCTCATCAAGCCTTTCATCAAAAATGGACTAAGAGGGCTGGGCCTGGTGCTCACCCCTGTAGTCTTAGTGCTGTGGGGAGGCCGAGGTGGGTGGATTGCCAGAGCTCAGAAGTTCGAGACCAGCATGAGTCGGAGTGAGTCAGAGTGAGACCCCATCTCTATAAAAACAAACAAACAAAAAAGAAGCCAGGCGTTGTGGTGGGCGCCCATAGTCCCAGCTACTTGGGAGGCAAAAGGCAAGAGAATTGCTAAAGGAAGAAAAGAAAAAAAAAAAATTAAAAAAAAATCTTCAAACTAAGATGAGTGAAAGCCAGTTGAAATTGAAAGCAAAATTTAAATAGACTATGGACTAAGAGGTGTGACTTACGAGTCAAGTGCATGACTTTAGAGTCAGACTGCTTAGATTCATTTCCTGGTTCTACCACTTACTAGTGATGTGGCTGTAGGCTGTTCACTTAATCTTTTTGAGACTTAGTTTCTTTAACTTTAGAATAAGAACAACTGCACCTACTTTAACACATTTGAAGCACGGAGGGGACACACACAAATATGAATTGTTATTCTTGCATATTAATGAGACTTTGGAGAGAGGTCTGATAATTTGACATCTGTGACTGTCATTGTCATTGTCAGTAATAATGCTACAAATCTAACATAACACCACTGCTACATACTTCAGTCTCCCCATCCATAAGATGGGACTAATGTTACTGTCCCTTCCCATTTTCTTCAAATAAGATATACATCAAGTGAAGTCAAATGCCTTGAAAAATACATGTGTAATATGGAGATATGAGATACCTTCCACTGCCTTATTTCATTAGAGCTCCTATAACAAAATGCCACAGACTAGGTGGCTTATAAACGATAGATATTTATTTCTTATAGTTCTGGAAGCTGGACAGTCCAATGTCAAGATGCTGGCAGCTTCAGTGTCACTTTCTTCTAGATGGCACTTTCTCTTTATAGCTCACCCAGCAGAAGGGGCAGCTCTCTGGGGCCTCTTTTTTTCTAAGATCACTAACCCCATTCATGAGGGCTCCACCTCATGACCCAATCACCTCCCCAAAGGTCACACCTCCAGAGACCATCAGGGGCCACAGACACTCAGATCATAGCCTCATAGTGTACCAAGCAACAGCAGCACTGGCAGTGGTGGTGGGTGAGTGTTATTGCCCATCCTCTCCGCACTTAGGTTGATGCTGTCTTCTGTGTGTGACTGTGACGGAGGACCTTTATTTTGTTGGGAGTAGAATAAAACTACCTCTTATTACACTGCCTTTGATAGAACTGAGTGCTCTTGAGAGCATTGCTTGTTGACATCTGATACTCTATGATGGAGTCAGAAGGCTTCTGTCGGGGATTGACAATCTCTGAGAGAGAGGTCAATGCCAGACTCTGGTTTCTAGCTCAAGAACCTGGGGATGAACACAGCCAGTCCTATGGCATCACCTGGGACTCAGGTGATGGGGAGGCCCTTGCTCTCTCTTCTTCTGAGCATCTCCTAAGCCTGGAGTTGCTTAGCTGCTTCTGGTTAGGAAACATAGTAAGAAACTTGCATATATGGAAATAGGAAGAAAAAAATCACTGCATTTATCAAACAGCATGCAGCATGTCACATTTCCTTTTTAAGAGGGAGGACTCTCTTTTCCCTCAGTTGAAAATATTTGAAGGAAAAGAGTTCCCTTCTGTTCAGAGCCGGGCACAGATTTGCACGTGCAGTGAAATCTGTTGGTATTCCTTATTTTAAGCAGAGTTCTTTGATTCGAAGCAAGCACACACACACACACACAAAATCAGCTAACTCATGCACAAAAATTTTAAAAATACACAAAAACATCATACCATAGACACATGTTAGAAGGCTACAAAATAGCTCACAGAATCACACAAAAAGCTAAAGAGTCTGGCTTTGTACAGACAGGCAATTGGGGACCTAGATAGGGTAAACTAATGGGCCATCCACCAGCTACGGGTTCCTTGTGTCACTTCACCCAGAATTTCTCTTCCCTGGAGAAAGATAATTGGCCTTGTTTGGTGACATGCCAACTACTTGACCAGTGGAAGGTGAGACACCTGGCTTCACAGGTCCACAAACAACAAAGAGAACAGCAGCTCCTCAGTGAATTAGCAAGGCTGTGTCAGCTGACAGGAGAGCAGCGTGCTGGGATGCCATCGTAACAAATGTCTATTACAGTGTCTCTGTTTATTGCCATCAATCACCCTTGTTGCTAAAATAGTTCCCCAAGGCTGTTTTGTTTTCATTTATCCAAATGGAATCAACATGTTTCTCTTTTACAGCATCTTGATAAAATTAAAACATGGAAAAAGGGGATTGCAGTCTTCTCATCTAAGGTTAAGATCTCTGCCAGGTCTTTCTGGCCCACCTTGGGGAAAGAAGGTGCTTGGTGCTTCCCAAAGAGCCCTGGCTGCCTCACCTTTCTTCCTCTTTAAAAGCTCCATGCTCAGGATTCTGGGGGTTTAGGCCCCAAAGTCTTTGCTTACCCAGCTTAGTGCTTCTTTAGATAGCAAACTAAAAATATTTGTCCCCAGGACCGTTGACATTGGCAGTGACAGTTGGGCCCTCACTTCACCACAAAGACACTTGTCATTTAGGGGGTTCAGAAAAGGGAAACACTTAAGTGCTAGTTTATCAGCTAAAAGAAGCTGTGACACAGAAACACAACACCCATCCCACCCACCCACAGACTTCTGGTCAAAGTATCAACTTACAGGGGAAAGTTTAGCCTGTTATAATTTAAAGGTGTAGAGGCGTTTTTTTATTTACACTTGTGCGGGGGATGGCAGGCGGATGGTGACAGTCCACAGCAGCTGCCTTCTAGAAGTTCCCAGGGAAACTTTAAAAGAGAACAAAAGTGTTTTTAGAAAGTGTTAGAATGTTTGCGAAATACACGGGAACAAAGAGGAAAACCCTGCGATGATGTATAGTTTTCATAGTTTGGTGCATTTCCAATCCTGGCTTTTAGATCAGGAGGTAGGGCTTGGAGCTTGATAATTGTGAGATTAGAGATTAGAGATCAAGCTCAATAATTGTGAGATTAGAGATTAGAGATCAAGAAGTCCCCGGCTTGTTTCTAAGCTTGCTCTGTCTGCTCTCAGTGGGGAATGAGGCCTGCATTAAAAGAAAAAGATGGATACATCTAGCAGCTAGTACAATGACATGTTTTAATGAATGTCATTCATAACCCTCCTTTATCCACATACTATTTTAAAGGTTCTTTGCCAGTATTATTGTAACGGTTTTATAATATTCCATCCAATGTCTGTTCTATAGCTTATTAAAGCAGGCCTCCAGCACTGGACACGAAATATTACAAGTCGTGCTGTGACTGGTGTCTGTGAATAAATCAGGGCACCATTTGTCCAATGAGGGTTGGACAAATGCTTGACTGTGAATCCTCTGTGCTGTCACCTTTTTCTCTGTTAAAAGGCAGCTCTTAATTGGACAAAGTCTAATGGTCTAGTTCATGTGTTATTCTGACCCAGTTTATCTTCGCCCTTTTCTTTTCATGTCTTTGTAAATCATTTCCTATCTTGTTAGCAAGGAGATTGTAAAATTAAAAAGAACATCTTTATTTATTTTGGGTACATATTGCTAAGTCATAGAAAAATCTTAATGAAGGTCTTTTAGAGCTGGGACAAGACCCATTTAGGAAAAGCTACCAGACAGGTCTGGACATTGCCTTTAAAAATATACTGAGTATTCTTAGATTTCTTAAAATAAATTTTACACTCACATTGTAAAATATACCTCCATTAGGCACATGGGACTTGAGTGTGCCATAGTAATATAAACCATATTTATCTTTAAGGCAGAAAAGAGGATTGACAAGTCCACATTGTTTCTCTTTTGAAAATATCTAACCTAAAAAAAACAAATCTAACCTTCCTGTCTTAGAAGTTCCTGGGTACCCAGAAATTGGTATTATTCCTTTTCCCTACTCCCTTTATCTAATCATCTTGGCATGTGTTTTTAGAGTACATACTGTAAAAACAACAATCAAAATAGTAACAACAAGAACTAACATCAATTGAGTACTTACTGTATGCCAGGTGTTAGCCAATGATGAATTTGACTCATTTAAACCTAATAAAGGGAGAATGTCCCCTTCAGATTTAGGGGATCTTTGTGATGGGAAGAGCTGGGGAGACAATTCTGGTGTGGGGAAAGGGTTTGAGTGTGGAAGAACATGACCTATTCAACCAAGGCTGGGGATTAGGGAGCGAGCAGGAAATGGTACTACGTTCACAAGAAGAATCTTTAATAAGAGAGGAACAAGCCATGTCTTCTCTGTGGACATAAGTCATAGGGGGAGGACGGTGTGCACAGGAGGGCCCTGCTGATGTGGACTTGGCAGGGAAAGGAGCGAGCCTGGGCTCAGGGGCTGCTGGGGGTCATGGATAGAAGGGGATGGACTCATGGTACTCTTTGGAGATAGAACATAAAGCAGACCGATTAAGGGAGAAAAAGGGCCACATATATCACCAGGCTTTGATCTGAGCACCTAGGCAAGTGGTGATGGTGGTGCCGTATTCTAAGATGAGAAAGTCCGGAGGAGTAACTGAAGTGGAAGGTTCTATTCTTGCCTTGCCATTTGCTAGAATTGACACTAGGACCAAAAATAAAGAAGACAAAACTACGATCTTTAACTTTTTAAAAATCAACCTCGTGTAGCAAAAAGAGACCAGGTGTGGGAGTCAGCCTGACCTGGGACTGCCATTTTCAAGTTGTGTGACTTAAATCACATTACTTAGTCACTTGCTTCTTGCTGCTTCAGTTTCCTAAACTCTAAAAGAGAGTTCATCTTGCCTGCCCTGCCCTGCTGCTTATACGATGTGCGTGCAGCTCCTCGCACTGTCCCTGGCATACAGTCACTCAACATCCTAAATATTGGGGACAGTTCTCTGAAACAACTGGCACAAGATAGAGCTGTTATATGCTTGCAATTCTTCCCTGCGGGGTCCTGCAGCACCCTTAGCCTGGATGACAGGATATGACATGAAGATATTGCTGCCCCAGAGAGACCTGTCACTTGCCATCTGAAGTTTCACATCTAAATGTTTCTTTCCCTCAACTGAAGGCATTTTTAAATACCAACGGCCTTGAGAAAGATAATAGGCATATTTGTCAATAATAGAAAGTCATGATAATATAGTGATTAAAAATGTGGACTCTGGAACTGAATACTTGGGTTTGAATCTCATCTTTGCCACTATGAGGTGTGTTACCTTGAGCAAGTACCTAATTTCCAACATTGATGAAATTTGGACATTAATGATTCCTCCCTCAGAGGATTTTTATAAGTTTTAATACGGCTTATTTTTATTGAGGAAAAAAAAAACAACAAACAATGCCTGGAGAATAGTAACCACTGTATGAGCATGTGTTAAATAAAACACAAATAATTAAAGTGTTAGAAAACAGAAGACTTTGATGAAGTTGGAGAAGGGCAGGAGTGGGGAAGAGAAAGAGGACGGAGGAACTCCCAGAAGGAGTAGGAACAAGGGGAAGACACCAGGGGCAATCATGAGAGGAGATGAAGACCGATTTTTCTGCTTATCTATTTTGTCTTGTGCAACTCCCCAAAAAAGAACATGCCAGCATGACCCCAGTCCCAAACATGAAACTCAACAGTAAGGCTGAGTGCCAGTGCCTGGATGAATCCCCAGAGAATGATGCCAGGTGAAGAAGGCCAATCCCCAAAGGTTACCTCGTATTTCTGAAATAAGAAAATAGTAGAAATGGAAAACAGGTTAGGGCTTCTTGCTTAAAAGCAGCTTTCAATCCAGGTTGGGCCCAGGCAAGGAGGCAGGCATGCAAACCTGTGTTACTGCTGTGCCACCTCCTCCCACAGGCTCCCTCCACCTGAAGTTATGATCAACATGTCTCCTACCTGCCTGATGTGGTCTGCAGGTGTGGTTTCCTGTGACTTATCAGGTCATGTTCTACCATATACTCTCCTCCAAAACCTCAAAGGAGGGTTTCATCTTCTCTGACATCATTTGAAATTGAGTAGGAAGTCCAAGAATGTATTTCCGTTCTTGTCATCATGAAGGAAAATGGTTAGTGGGCATTTTGCATACATGGCAGTTGGCTTGTATTATTCATATGATTCCCCCATCTGAGCCTAACTAGAGGCAGAGCATCAGTCTTTTAAAAAGCATAGAGGCAAAAGAAAGACTTTTAATGAATCCCAAACTCACCTAGAACTCTAGCAGGATCTAAATAATGCACCTTAGTTTTTCCAAATATGGTGAGCATGCGTAGAAACTGGATCACTTTTATATTCCTGGCAGGAGTCTAAAGTGGTACAGCCACCTTGGAAAATAGCATGGAGTTTCTTTAAAAAATAAAAAGGTTTGGCACCCATAGCTCAGTGGTTAGGGTGCCAGCCACATACACTGGGGCTGGCGAGTTCGAACACAGCTTAGACCTGCTAAACAATGACAACTCTCACCAAAAAACGAAACAAAACAAAACAAAACAAAAAACAATAGCCAGGCATTGTGGCAGGCACCTGTAGTCCCAGCTACTTGGGAGGCTGAGGCAAGAGAATTGCTTAAGCCCAAGAATTTGAGGTTGCGGTGAGCTGTGATATCACAGCACTCTGCTGAGGGTGACATAGTGAGACTCTGTCTCAAAACAAACAAACAAACAAAATACAACTAACAAACACCCCAACAATTGCACTCTGGTTCATTTATCCCAGAAAAATAAAAACTTATGTTGACAAAAATCCCTGTCCTTAAGTGTCACAGCAGCTTTCCTCATTATCGTCCCAAACTGGAAACAACCCCAATGTCCTTGAATGGGCTAATGGTTAAACCAAGTGTGACACATTCATACCAGGGAATACTATTTAGCAACAAAATAGAGAATGAACTATTGGTGCATGCAACAGCCTGGATGATTCTCCAGAGAATTATACTGAGTGAAAAAGACCAGTCCTAAAATGTTACATAATATTTTTGAAATAAGGAAATAGTAGAACTGGAGACTGGATTAGGGCTTGCTAAAGTTAAGGACATGGTGAAGGCAGTAGAGAAATGGCCATGTCTTTGCAAAGATAACATGAGGAATCCTTACGGTGGTGGATTGCTCTG
Organism: Perodicticus potto; assembly: GCA_963574655.1. Taxonomy (NCBI): domain Eukaryota; kingdom Metazoa; phylum Chordata; class Mammalia; order Primates; family Lorisidae; genus Perodicticus; species Perodicticus potto. The sequence continues at coordinate 74,553 of CAUYRH010089194.1, read as the reverse complement.
TATCTGACTGCACTGATGAGATACTGTACCATGGTACCAAGAGCCTTCCTCGGTTTTCATAAGAGGTAGCATAAGGGGAAACTGAGTAAGAACAAAAGGAATCTCTGTATCAATTCTTAACCCTGAACACAAATCTATACTTATTTTACTTTTAAAAGTCTAATTTTTAAAAATGGGAGCAGGGGAAAGGCTGTTAACCGATCCCTAAAGTTTAGCAGGACCTAAATAACACCTTTCACTTTGCCCATAGTCCCTGCTCTAAAAGTAGTTTCAGCCGTAGAAAGACCTAACCAAATGAAGAGTCAAGCAAATGGATGCATTCCTTGCCACATAGTTCATCCCCCATGCACCTGTGGTTCATTCTGTCACTCATTCATTCAACAAACATGTATGGAGCCCCTCATATATATCCAGCATTGTCCTGGGTGCTGTGAATACAGGAAGATAAATAACAGACTCTCTGTACCTAAATGGAGCTTACATCATTGTTGGGAAGACAGACAATATATCACACATACATAACAATATAATTTCAGAGAGTGGAAAATACTGAGGATGAAATAACACAAGGTAATGAAGAGTGTCAGGAGGGAGCGACTCTTTCCAGAGGGGAGTAGGGGAAGCCTTTCCTAGCGGGTGATTTGACTCGAGAACCACATGGTAGGACAGAGCCCCAGACCTGGAGAGAAGAGCATTCCTGCAATCCATTTATAAGGTCACACTTGTTGCATGGATGTTGCTTGGAGGATACATCAAAAGGAAGCGAGAATGGCAGTGCGGAGACCTGTTCACAGGCAGTTTCAGGACACATGCCTGAGTTCATGGTTTCCTTGACTCAAGGTGAACCATGGGCACAAGGGAGCTGCTTCCTGAAATGAGAAAGGCTGTCAGACAAGAGGGAATCCATCTAATTGGGAGGAAGGAGTGCAGAGGTCTGTTTAGTCAAGCTCATTCTGACATGTCTAATAGATACCACATTGGACCCCAAGCACTATACAGCCTCGTGCTTTTTTCTCTTTCTTTGCTGGACAGTGCTCCATCAAATCAAGGTCACTCTTCTACTCTCAGAATTGGATAAAACATCACATAATGAGGTGGCTTCTGGCCTGACACCAGGGTCAGATTACACACATGGGAAGTGTGGGTTTCGCTCTTCCCCCAGACAGAGGGAAATGGGAGCTAAGAGGGAGCCAGACAGACACATTCTTCATTCCCCCCTTGATCTCACCCAATAGCTCTTTCCAGAGAAGCCCCACATGCTGAGTGAACATCACTTCTAGGTGACGTGCTGACTCTCTGGGCTCCCTGCGAAGTGGCAGCCGGGATGGCGACACCACTCAGCATCCCGTTGTGTCAACACCTTCCCAGTTCTCCTACACCTGATACCTCGCACTTGCACCTCCCAGTTAAACTGTTAGCACCTCCATGCCTCAGGCCCTGTTTTACAGAGGACTCAATTAAGACAACATCCAAATGAAGATGGCAAGGAAGAACTTAAAATTCTACAACTCAAGAGAGAAGTCGGGATTGGGAATATTAACTTGAGAAACATCAAGAGCTCTATGATGTTTAAAACCAGGGCACTGATGAGTTACTGAAAGAGCCGGTGATGATAGAAATAGGGATCAAGGCCAAACCTGGGGCCCTCTTACATGTAATGTCCAGGAAGCAGGTGGATCCAGCAGAGGGGAATTGGGAAAGAATACTCAGTGAGGTAGGAGAAAATCCAGTGACAGAGGCAAAGGAAAGGGAGAGTTTTCAGAGAGAGATGGGGATGATCATGTGTGTCACGTGAGCTGAGAAAGCAAGAGAGAGAGGAGGCCACGGGGCCCAGCAGCGTGGCAGGCGTGGGTGGACTAGATGAGTGCAGTTTCGGAGGAAGTAAGATTGGAGTGGGTCAGAGAGAGAAAGAGAGATGAGGAAGTGGAAATAGCTAATATTGTAGACAAGTCTGAAGAATTTAGGTGGAAACAGGGAGGAAGTAGTTTGGCTAGTGGGAGACCAGTCTGTGTTGGGTGCTGTTCCCTGGGACGTGTGTGTGTGTGTGTGTGTGTGTGTGTGTGTGTGACAGAGAGACAGAGAGAGAGAGAGCGCCACACTGGCTGGGAGTCAGGAGACCAGAATGCTGTTAACAAGCTGAGGAGTCCCCAGGAAAATCAGTTCTCTCTCTACACACATTCATCTCTCATCTGTCAAAGTAAATGTCTCCCAGCACCCTTCATACTCAGAAAAGCTCTGTTTTGTGGAAACAGTTGAAGCTAACAGAGAAGGAAAAAATGAGTGGGGAAGTCAGGAGAGAGGATAGTGTGCGTCCTTAATGAATAGAAAAAGGACACCTACCTGCTAGGTTTGTGGTAAAGATGAAATAAGTTTGTGCATGCAAACACTCAACGCAATGCCTGACCTAGCAGTCAGAACACAACATGCTTTATGTATAAAACAGGAACAATGGAGGTAATGGCAGCAGCTGAAACTTACAGGGTGTTGGAGTGCATGGATCTGCCGCACACAAGAAAGTACCCTTTGGTAATAGAGAAGGAAGAACGAGAAGAACTAGGGATGGCAGTGAGGGCTACACCACAGGCCACTTGTAGAATGAAGTGAGGCTGTGACTTTGTGACATCAAGCCAGAGCTGGTGACCTGGAAGATGTGAGGGCACACCAGAATGGGAAGACCTTTTACTGCTAATGATGCTTTCTATTCTATATAAGAGTAAGAAAGCAATGCAAAGAGCCAGGGAGAGCTAAGACCATCTCACGGAAGAGCAAAGCTAGAGGACTACCTGCAGATATGAAGATGTACGTAAACTATAGTAATTAAGGCTGTGTGGCATTGGCACAACAGACAAAAAACTGAAGGAACAGAAAGCTCAAAAACAGACTCATGCACATCTAAGCACTTAGTTTATGAAAAAGTTGGCACTTCAGAGCAGTGAGGAAAGGACAATCTTATCAATAAATGATTCTGGGTTAGATGGATATCTGAACGGAAAAATTGAAATAAAACTCAACCCCCTACCTAACACTACAGCAAAGAAAATTTACTAAGGAGAGATACAAATTCTATGTGGTCTGTAGATTTAAACATAAAAGCTTCCAGAAGACAATGTAGGAAAATAGCTTCTTGATCTTGGAGTAGGTAAATACTATGAAATAGGACACAAAAAGCACTAATGGTAAAGAAGAATATTTGTAAGTAAATTTTTGTAAAAATTAAAACAAACCTGTGGTTCATTGAAAGTGAGACGATCAAGAAAAGGAAGTCACAGAATAAGAAAAGATAATTGGTACGCGTAAAAGAATCACACTCAGAATATATAAAGAACTCATATTAAAGAAAAGATAGAGGGCGGCACCTGTGGCTCAGCGAGTAGGGCGCTGGCCCCATATACTGAAGGTGGTGAGTTCAAACCCAGCCTCGGTTGAACTGCAAAAAACAGAAAAATAGCCGGGTGTTGTGCCAGGCGCCTGTAGTCCTAGGTACTGGGGAGGCTGAGGGAAGAGAATCGCCTAAGCCCAGGAGTTGGAGGTGCTGTGAGCTGTGTGACGCCACGGCACTCTACCAAGGGCGATAAAGTGAGACTCTGTCTCCACAAAAAAAAAAGAAAAAAGAAAAGACAGACAGTCCAAGTTGAAAATGTATGAGCAAAAGATCTGAAAAGCAACCTTATAAAAATAGAATGGTCAGTGAACACGTGAAAAGATACTCAGTCTCACTTGTCATCAGGATGATAGAAATGAGAGTCACATTGCGTATCGCTAAACACCCACGAGAATGACAAAGAGAGACAGGGAACTCCATGTGCTGGCGAAGATGAGGAGCAACTGGGACTCTCAGACACTACTGGTGAAAACTTAAGATGCAGTAACCATTTTGGGAAACCTACATGTTGTCCCTTATAAGATCTATCAAATCCACTTCTGGGTATATATCTGGCAGAAATGAGAGTTAATACTCATTCAAGATATGTACAAAATTATTCATTGCAGCATTATTCATAATAGCCCCATAAAGAAACAAGCCAAATGTCCATCAAGAATAGAACAGATAAACTGTTAATAGTCACACAATGGAAGACTCTACAAAGTGAAAATAAATTAACCATTGCTGCACTCATCACTGGTGAACCTCACAAATATAATGTGGAATTGAAGAAGCCAATTCCAAAAGAATAGGTATCACCTGACTTCATGGATGTGAAGTTCAAAACCCAGCAAAGCTAATAATCTCTGGTGTTGTAAGTCATAATAGCGGTCCCTATAAAGAGGAAAAATAGGGCAATGGTGGGGAAGAAAGTAGGGAGGGCTCTGGATGTTGGTCAGGTTCTATTTCTTGACCTGGGTGGTATGCATATGGGTGTGTTTACTTTGCAACAGTTAATCAGTAATTCTCTTAAGGTTTGTGCACTTTTCTGGATGTATATTTTTAAAAAATAAAGAAAAAAGGATTTATCTAAAATAAACAAAATAGGTAGGGGTAGTTCTTATTTAAACAAAGGATAAAATGTTTCTCCCTCCCTGCATCTGACACCTTTTCCTCTTCCAAATTCTCCATGGCTTGTGAACTTGTTGTTCTCATAAAATGAGTCAGTCAAAATGGAAAAAAACAAATGTAATGGATTTCAAGAGATTTCTCTCTTCTCTCTCTCTCTCTTTTTTTAAGTTTAATGTCTTCCTTAAAAGGTCATTAAAACCCCTATCTTCAAATAGGGTTTGAAATAAAACCATCAAACCTCACCCTCCTTCCCTTTATTGTTAATGAAACTAAAATGGTAATTCCAGAAATAATAGTGATCCTGGGGTCAGAAGGTAGGAGGGGATTAGAAATTCATTCATTCATTCATTCAGTTGACAAATATTTAGTAAGCCACTATTATAATATAATATAATACATAATACCTTGGGCATTATTCTAGACACTGCAGATTGAGCAGTGAAAAAGAAGACAAAAAGTTCCTGTTCTCATAGATCTTATATTCTGGTAGACATGGAAAACACACTGTATTGTAAATTTCTTTAAAATGTTTCTTTATATTACAATGTTTTGATCATATTAAAAGAAACTTTTCTGGGGCAGCACCCATGGCTCAGTGGGTAGGGTGCCAGCCACATACACCTGGGCCAGCTAAAATGACAATGACAACTGCAACAAAAAATTAGCTGGGTATTGTGGCGGGTGTCTGATAGTCCCAGCTACTTGAGAGGCTGAGGCAAGAGAATTGCTTGAGCCCAAGAGTCGGAGGTTGCTGTGAGCTGTGACGCCAGGGACTCTATCCAGGGTGACAGCTTGAGACTCTGTCTCCAAAAAAAAGTACTTTTCTGGCTGGGGAGAACGTGTCCCTCCTAGGGCTAGGCAATTCTTGGAGATAGCAAAGGGCCCCATCTGGAGAAAGCCTTTGGTATGCAAACTAACAGTCCACAGCCAGACTTCCTCTGCTTGGCCTGTGCCCCCATCAAGGCAACATCCCTTTGCTTTAATCATCCCAGGGCCAGCCAGATATCTGGAACTAGGCGCCTCCCCTGTGGTTTAGAAAGGGCTCTGGCCAGTGTTCCTCCCCGCCAGGCCTCCTGTCTCTAGGACCTTTGTTTTCCTGAGTTTCTACCATGTCTCCTCTTTTGGCCTTAGTGGGCTGAGCATCCCACAGAGAAGAACACACACAGAGCAACAAGGACACATCACGGAGAATTCTCACGGGGGATGCAGCAGGCACGAGGGGTGAGATGTTGCTGTTTTGTGAAGGATGTCTGGGAAGGTGTCACCAAGTGACAGAGACCTAAAGGGAAAGAAGGAGTGACCATGTGAGTATTGGGGGCAGGGTGCTCCATGCTGGGGGAATCTGAAGTGAGGTGAGAACGTGCATCTGTATCTGAGGGACAGGAGGAGGCCAGGGTGGCAGGAGGGGGCACACACCGAGCAGGGGGAGATGAAGTAAGACAGGGAGGGCCAGGGAAGATCACTAGAGCCTCCCAGGCCCTTGTAAGGGCTTCAACTTCTCCTCTGAGAAAGATGGGGGGCACGGGAGGGTTTCGAATGGAAAGAGTGACATGGTGGTCTGCCTTACATTCGAAGAGTCACTGAAGCTGCCATGGAGAGACAGAAGCAAGAAGACAAGCTGGGAAGTCACTGAGGTGACATGGGGGAGAGATGATGGTGCTTGGGACCAGGGTATGTGTGCTGAGAACTGGCTGTGTCTCAGGGCAGCGACAGACAAGACTCTCTGGAGGTGGGTTCTCAGGCCCAGAGGAGAGCCAAGGTTTCTGGCCTGAGCAAATGGAAGAATGGAGTTTGTCAACAAAGGATGTGGGGAGAATAGGGGTGGGTGGAAGGTTCTGGAATGCTGTCTGCACATGTTTAGTTGGAGATGTCTGTTAAGATATCCAAATGGAGATGACAAGGAGGAGGCCGCTAGAGATAATAAGACTGGAATTCAAAAAGAGAAGTGGAGACTGAAGATACCAAGTGGGTGTTGGCGTTTCAAGCCATGCAACTGGGTGAGATCACCTTGGGAGCGGATACAGACAGAAGGAGAAGTCATCCAGTGGACGGCCCTCTGAGGCCAGCCCTGCCCTCTGTCCTGCTTCCACTGCAGGAGGGGATATCCTCCTCATGGAAGAACTGGCCCCACTTAGCCATGAGCCAGGTGGCTGATTCGCTACAGGCGTGGGGATAAATGAAGCAACATCATGCCCTAGAAATGGGACCTCGGTGGAGACCAACCATGCTGTGAGGGACATGAGCAAACACCTTCAGGGAGGATCCCCTGCTCTCCCTGTCCTCATCTCAGTTGGGATTTGAATTAGCCACCCGGGGAGGAAGTTTCTCCAAGTCTCTCCAAGCACTTATGGCCTGTGTTGCTAGCCCCGCCCTGGGCTTAGTCTCTGGGTGAGCAGGGTATCCTTTCTGTGCTAAGCTGGAGACCGTGGGCTGGAGGAAGGTAGCCTCGGAGGCAGCAGCAGCCACGATAGGAGCTGCCCCACACATTTTACCCGTTAGATGAAAAATCTCTTGTCACCTTTTCCATTCTTCTTTTAATGAGTCATCAAATGAGCTGGGCCCCTGCTAGAAAGTTAATACAAACCATATAGGATTTCACAGTTTGAGCAAGGAGGAGAAATGGCAGGCTAGGGCCCTGGATGGTGACGATCAGATTCTATTTCCATAGTTGATCTGTATTCCTAAAACCAGATTGCAAGGGGAAGTGAGGAAGAGCGTGGGGGGAGAAACTCTTGAAATACCTCCCAGTTAGTTGCCTTCCTTCTTCAGGTTTTCTGTCACCACTTGGACTCCCTGGGACTTGCCTGAAAAAATGCCAGCCACGTAAAGCACCCTCAAAAGAGGAGAGAAGGAGGAGAGATAATAGCCACAGAGATGGTTTTTGTTGCCATCAGCTTCCCAATGCTCCAGCCAGCTGACTGTCCGAACACCGCACCGCTTCCCCACCATAGGTGGTTGTCATTCTTAGAAAGGATTCTCCATATCTACTCCCTCCCATTCTCAGCTTCATCGTTTTCTCCTTCTCTCCTTCTCTTTGTGGAAAAGGAGCCATGAACAGACACATCCATCCCATGGTTTTTGTAGCCTCAGTTGCTGGAACCTGGCTGATGCCCTCCTATTCTTCCCTCCGCTCACACTCGCTAGAGATAATCTACTTTTTGCTTTTCTACCTAGAAGGAAAAGTGGTCCAAGGATCCCACATCTGAGAGCCGGGGGGTTTACGCAGCCAGTGTCCATCTGTTTCAGGATGGGGTTCCTTTGAAGCAATGTCTGGGAGCGTGGAACACTGCAATGTAAAACGAGGGGCTTGAGAACCCCAGAGAGTTCGAAAAGCAATATTCTCTTTCTCTTACCTTCAACAGTCAAGGCAGATGTCTGTCTCGTAAAATGTTGAGGTTTCAGGCAGCTGCCTGCTTGGGTGCTCTTGGCCAAAGAGTGATCAGACACCCTATGTAAGGTAAGTGTGAAACAAAGTTTACTGAGGAAGAGAAAGATAGGCTTACAGAGTAAGAAGGTTTACAGAGGAAAATATATTCATCATAGACAGTGCATGGGCCTCCACTGTCAAGATAAAAGGGTAATGAGGTATGGGTTATGGCCAGTGGTTCTGTTCTATGCTGCCTGGGTCAGCCCACCTCATGGTTCAGAGGTCACCTGGGCACCAGAGTCTTACTGCCTATGCAGATCTCCCATGAGCCTCTCTGAGAGCCCACTGGGAGAAATGGACCACAATGTAGATTGAAACTAATAGCATGATAATTAGCTTCTAGGTTACCTCCAAGTCTGTATTGTGCCTGTTTTTAGGACCGTGGGCTAGAGAGTCCCTACCTCCTTTTGCAGTTGGCCGGCTAAGTTCTGATTGGTAGACTGGTAAGGTGTTCCCTCCTCCCCAGGTGTGAGCAATCACTAGAGACAGGATTAAGGTCACATGGGGGCATGGCGGCCCCTCCCTTGTTCTTTCCCGCTAGGAACACAGGATTTCTAGCTATCTACCTAATGCAACAAAGGTCCGAGAGCACAAAAGTGAATTATAATTCATTCTCTGCTTTTCATAGCTAGAAAGGTAGCAACTGATTCCTTTGGCTGTGGCCAAACTCCACGTGCACACAGTGAGGGAAATTAGTGGGAGCGGTGCCCTTTTGGTTTCCCCAGTGTTCCCTACTGGACATTAGGGACCCCTCCTCAGCAGGACACGCAGAGGCAAGTTTGAAAAACAATCTTCTGTGCTTGACAAAAATTTCATGAAGACACTGATGGGGCTAGGCCTCTGTTCTGCTCAACTAACGATCTGCCTCACAACTTACCAAGCCAAGATTTTCATTCATTCTTTTATTCATTCAACACCTTTTTATTGACTGTGGTCCAGGTGTGGTGCTGAGTGCTTCAGACAGAATAGTGAGCAAGACAGATGAGTCTTACAGTGAAGGTAGTAGGAGAGGCAGAGAAGTAAACAAATCCATCAAATCATTACACATTTTACTAAGTGCTATGAGATATTTGCAGGCTGCTGGCCCAGAGGGTGAGGTTTGATGAAGTGCAGGCTAAACATAGAAATAAAAGCAAGTTGCTTTCTTTTTTGTTATGACTTGCTGTTACATGTAACTTCGGAAATGTTTTTTGGATAGTCACAGTAGGATTTTAAAATGGAATTACTTGGCCCTGAGCTAGGATGTCAGTATCCATGATCTCATGGAGCCAGGTCACATCTCCTAAAATGCCTTTCAAATGATGCAGCTTTGCCTCCACAGTGAAGTAAATCAAAGAGGCCACCCAGTTGCCCTGGCAACAGGCGGTGCTGGTCGTCTACCCAACAGCTGGTCTCTCCTTGCCCCGCCCCCTTTCCCCAGTCTTGTGTAATGCCTGGTGAGGTCTTTGTGACATTGTCCCTGAAAGAACGGTCTGAAGCTCACTATGGGCACTTGCTTGAAGAAAAGTGAACATGTCATCTTCTTGAGAGAAGCGATGTTACGAAGGTCCAAAGGAAGCAATGTGGGTTGCAGTCTGACCTTCTTAAGTTGCTTTCCTGGACTAAGAGGAGGAAATCTGTACCCCAGCCTCACAATTTCTCAGTTTCTCTTCACTCGACCCAAACCACGAATCCTCTTCTGTGTCAACCCAGATAAATGGCTTTTCCTTCTCTTTGATAGCTTACAGTCAAGGTTTTGCCTGGTGATGAGAAGGTGAATAATCACATTTTACAGAGGTCCATAGACCCTTGTTGCCTCCCCTCTGGTCCACAATCTGACCTCGTGTGGTCAGAGTCATAAGCGTGACAAAGGACTCTTTAGAGGCTTCATCTAAACCTGACTTGATTATACATATTATTATTATATATACAGTACATGTAAAAAATATATAGAAGTGTTGTCCAGAAAGTATCCAGCCATGTATGTCTCTCTTTCACATCATGTGGCTAGATCCAGGCAGCTCTCAAGGCTGGATACTTTCTGGGCAACTGTCATGAATATATTTTTACATGTATTGCATTTATATTATGTATAGTTTTTCCTCGTGTTCAAGGCTGTGCCAACCTTTATTTTGTTTAATTGACATGTCATTGTCAATACTCCTCTGGCTTAATTTTAGATTAATAGAACCACCAAGCTTGTTCTTGGTAGACCAGGATAAGAAAGGCAAACTAAACCTTTCCTCGGTCAGAGGAGAAAGACGATCTCTGCATTTACCTTTTGCCCTGCCCTATGCCTGGCCCTCAGGACAGTCTCATCAGCTCCAAGCACATCTCTGCTCCTACCTGCCGGCAGAACCAGTCCGGCAGCACCCTCTGATGTTTCAGTGATTTGATCGGGTCTTTCACCTGGTTCTGCAGGCTCAGTCTCCAGCCCTCCCCCAAGGCCCGTGTAAGCACCTTGCTTTAGCTCTCAGTGAGAGCTGTATGTCCCAACCTGACCCTACGCAAATTCCACCAGCATGGGACTTGCTGACCTGCTCCAGTTCCCTCCCTTTCCTCTAAGTCACCACTGGAAATGTGAACTCATAGGGTGGTGCTTCCCCTGTCAAAGCTCATGGGCTAAGCATAAGAAGAATGCCACATTGCTAGGTCATGAGGTCATGTTTACAAAGTTAGACCTTACACCAGTTTTCAGCCTGTCCCCCGTTCCTCCCATCTTTTTTTTTTTTTTTTTTTTTTTTTTGAAGAGAGAGCCTCAAGCTGTCACCCTGGATGGAGTGCTGTGGCATCACAGTTCACATCAACCTCCAACTCCTGGGCTCGAGCAAGTCTTCTGCCTCCGCCTCCCAAGTAGCTGGGACTACAGGCACCCGCCACAATGCCCGGCCATTTTTTGGTTGCAGCCGTGATTGTTGTTTGGCGGGCTCAGGCTGGATTCGAACCCGCCAGCTGAGGTGTACGTGGCTGGCACCTTAGCCCGTTGAGCCATAGCCGCTGAGCCTTCTCTTAGCTTTTAAAAGCATGAAGGGTTTGGGAGCAAAGACGAATAGAAGAAAACCTGATTAAAAAGGACAACTGCACAAATAATTTAGCATTATTAACTTCTCTTGGGTGATTGGGACTAGGATAATTTGGAAAGCTGCAAGTCACTTAAAGGTGAATTTTTTTCTTTTAAATTTCCCTTTCCCTGGAACCATAAGCTTTTCATATGTACTTAGGTTTTACGGCACTTTAAAAATTACTGTGTATTGCTGAGCAGTGTTTTTTCCAAAGAACTCATAAGAGTACAGTAACGTTGGGTCAAAGGTCCTCATGAATGCTGATCTGATGTGAATACTCCTGAGGCTACTTTGTTAGTGCAAATTCCTGCTCTTTCTTTGATTTTAATCAAGAAACCCTCTATGCTTTGGTTCTTAACTCAAAGATCCTGAAAATATATGCAAAATTTTGTATGAATGTGCACATTTTTCTGAGGAGAGGGTGCTTTGAAGGCATTCATAAATTCCCAACTTAAAAACTACAAAGACTAAGCTAAGAGTTTAACACGACTTTTTTGCAAATAATAAAATCTCCTTGAAGCTGAAGTTTATAGACCAATAAAAACAGAGCATATCCTACAAGTAACCCACATAAGTTAATCAGAAGACAGGTACTTACTAATACATTAACATGTATTCACTTGTCTTTTTTTTTGTACACACAGAGTCCCACTTTCTCGCCCTGGGTAGAATGCCGTGGCATCACACAGCTCACAGCAATCTCCAACTCCTGGGCTTAAGCGATTCTCTTGTCTCAGCCTCTCAAGTAGCTGGGACTACAGGCGCCCGCCACAATGCCTGGCTATTTTTTTTTTTTGGGTTGCAGTTGTCATTGTTGTTTGGATGGCCCGGGCTGGATTCGAACCCGCCAGCTCAGGTGTATGTGGCTGGTGCCTTACCCTGTTGAGCCACAGGCGCCGAGCCAATATTCACTTGTCTAGACTCTTAAAAGATTCTCTACTTCCTTATAAGTCACCAGATTTAAATATCAATTTAAAAAATAACCGCTGCCACCTTCGAGAGTGGTTATAGGACAGCTCGTATCAAATATGAGAAAATTTGCATGTGACATTTATAACATTTATATTAGTCAATATATATAAACTTGAGGTTGCCTTGAGATTTTCGATAGTTGATTGAAAATCCATAATGAGAACTATAACCACATGCCCCATGGTAAATACTATAAAACATCCATTGTTTCCTTTGTGTGACAGTAACATGAAACTATGACACATTCATGACGTCCCCACATTGGTTTCAATTACCATTATATCCATCTTGGTTCAGGTCCCCTAAGTGTGCCAGGGAACTACCAAATCTCCCAAAAATCTCAGTGCCAGTGAGGACCTGGGGGTTTCTGAAGAAGAGAGCGTCCACTTGCAAATATAGGTAGATTTGCCCTACTTCCCGAGGGTTACTCTCAAATTCACGGTCCATAAAGAGAGGTGCTCCAACCAATATGTCGTCCATTCTGTAGGGAACAAAGATGTGAGAGTCATTTGGGTGTACTGGTAATTAATTAGACTAGTACATTTCCTTTGGTATTTTTCCTTTTCTGGGGGACATACTACAATCATCACACATCTTTCACTGCCTTGTTACATCGACAGAATGGAATACTTTAATAAGAGTTGTTAACTTACCACTCTGAACTTTTCAGCCATGTTAAAAACAACCGTTTTAAGAAAACCACAGTTATCTCACCCTTTCCAGCTTTACAGTCAACTTTCAAAAGCTATAGTTACACAAAGAAAACATATCAAGAAAGGCCTAAATAGGTTTTTCTGTAAAGAGTTGAGTTTGTCTATTTAGGTATATAACTATACATTTAAATAATGCGGTTTTATTCTAGTAATAAAGTTTAAAATCAATTTTGCCCTTCCCTTTCCTTTTGTTATCTTGATGAAAATAAAAACCCAGGCCAGAGAAGTGTATAGGGTTGACTAGAAAGTGAGAAAACAAATTTTCATCCCAAATGAAAATGCATAATCTAGATTGAGTACGTAGATTATCGCAGAAAAACAGTAATTCTTAAGGTTAAAAAAAATTCAAGAAACAGACACCTAGGCAAATTATTAGAGACATGATCACCAATGGAATAAAAACCAAAAGTGGTTAAAGGTGTTTCCTTCACAGAGCCAGATGGGCAGGATGAGGAATAGAGAAGGTATCTGTGCCATGAGCCTTCTAAGTCATTTGAAGTTTATGAAAACATATGTATGATTTTTCTTTTTAAATTCTTAAGAAAAGTCATACCAACCCAAATACATAATTTGACCTCTACTAATGACCTCTACCAAAGTTTATCAGCAGATACTCCATCCTGGCAGGTGTAATCATGTGAAGTTGTCCTGAGGCAGAAAGACAAACTTGTATTTGACCTTTATGCCGTTGTAGATTAGATTATACTCTGGAGTTTGCCAAGTAAACTAATTACTAAAATATTGTCACTAATATGATTTAGTCATGTGTATCATTAATATATATTAATGTATCAATGCATATTAATAATATATTTACATATGGAGTATCTATAAAATTAATAATTTATATTCTAAAACAATATACAATTAATAAAACTGATGGTATATTGTTAATACATGAATAGCATATAACATATTTAAATATATAAAATATAAATAACAGTAATATATTAACACATTGACAATATACAATTATTTAATATATAATATGTAATAAATCAAATATGTACAAATACCATAAATGTATTAATAAGATTACTAGATTCTCTATCATGAGTCTTGCACATATATCTTGAATATCATTAATATCAAAAGGCAGTGATGAGGTGGGACCAGTTACTGAGAGCATGAGACTTTGTTTAAGATCTCAGTGGTCTGCGAGACTCTTTGGACATAACTTTGTTCTACCCTTTCTCTAACTTCTCGCCTTCCCTGTGATATTTATATACTATCTATTTCTCAGTCTGAGTCAGTAGATTTCCACTATATTTAAGGTACTGTAACAAGTGACTTAAGTCAATTTTGCCCCTGATCAATTTACAAGTAATATTAAATTGCTACTTATATACTTATAAATAACAAAGACTGGGAAATATAATACGGGAGATCCACATTAACTCTTGGGGTCCCCAGACAAGGGGAGAGACTTGGGAATCCCAGACAGAGGAGAGGCTCGGTACTCAGAGGGAATTGAGGAAGGCTCCATGGGGCAGGTAGCATTGGACCTGGGTGGGATCTCAACAGGTGGATCTAGAAGTAGGTTTTCCAGAGGGCAACACTGTGAGCCAAGGCAAGTGGCCTGAATGGAGTCAGGGAAAAGTGAGTGGTCTACATGTGCTTGGTACAAGAAGGATTCCAATACATCTGACCAGAAAACTAAAATACACAAAGAATTCTTAAAGCTCAACAATATGAAGTTATACCTAACAATAACATATGTCATTGCTACATATCATATAACTGATGTAGGTAATCTATAAACATGTAATACTCAACAAGAAAAATAAGAAAACAATTAAGAATTTGACAAAAATCTCCATAGACACCTCATCAGAAAAGATACAGATGGCAAGTAAGCATTTGAAAAGATGCTCAATATGTCAGTAGGCATCGCAAATTACAACATCGTTATACCACTATAAATCTCTTAGAATGGCTAAAATCCAAGATGCTGACAGCACCAAATGTTGGCGAGGATGTGGGGCAACAAGAACTCTCATTCCTTGCTGGGGGGAATGCAAAATGATACAGCCACTTTGGAAGACAGGCTAGCAGTTTCTTGCAAAGCCAAACATGGGCTTACCATATGATCGCACAATAGCGCTCCTTGGAAGTTACCCAATGGTGTTTAAAACACATAGCCATACAAAACCCTACATGCAAATGTTTATAGCATATTTGCCAAAACTTGGAAACAACCAAAATACTCTCCCATAGGTGAATGGATAAACAAACTGTGTAATAGTCATATAATAGAATATTATTTATCAATTTAAAGAAATGAATGAGCTATCAAGCTGCCATGAGACATGGAGGAATCTTAAATGCGTATTGTTAAATGACAGACGCCAATTGGAAAAGGCTAGATACTGTATAATTCCAGCTATAAAACATTCAGGAAAAGATAAACCTACGGAAACTATAAGAAGATCCAGGGGCTAGCAAGGGTGAAGGGGGAAGAGAAAAGGATGAAGAGGTGAACCCAGGGGATTTTTAGGGCAGTGAAACAATTCTGTGTGCCATTGAAATATGACATCATGCATCTCCTAAAATGTTCTAAATGCCAGAAAGAGAAAGAGGCATTTGTTCTTAATTTACAATTATGTTTTCATAGAGTGGAGAGACATTCACTGTCTTGATTCAATTGGTTCAATGTGTCTTGTAGAATACTTTGCATTTAGTGTAAATATTATTTTGTACTGGTAATTCCATGTAAGAGTCACAATATAAGTTATATGTTGGTCTTTTAAAATCTTGCAATGCACTAGTAGATTGTGAAATCAATTTAATGGGTCTTGACCAACATTTTTTTAATAAAATAAAATGCAATAGAAAATAGAGTGCATCATATATGGATAAGGGTAAATATTCTGTGTGTACTGAATCACTATGTCAAATATGTTTCTTATTATGGACCATAGGCAAAAAAGAAAAAATAGGTTGATAAATATTGCACTGGGCTATGCATATCATTAACCTATTTCAAAATTTGTCAAATTCTTTCTAGAATCTATCCAATTCAAATTTAAAGTTTTAAAATATTTATTAGTAAAGATATCTTTCATTGACCTCCTGGTAAGTAGTTGTGTATAATAGATGAGATACCATTTTAAGAGAATATATGTTTATATATCTAAACAGAATATACATACATATTTTAATCCAAGAAAAAATTGGTGATGGAGAATAATGTTTAAAAACCGTTTTCTTTGTCTGGGTCCTAGAGCTACTTCTAGAATAATAGCAGTAGATAAAACAATAAGCTTGGATGATATTTAAATTATTACAAAAAGGCATTTTGTTTTCTTTTTCTTTTTTTTTTTTTATTGAGACAGAGTCTCACTTTGTTGCCCTTGGGTGTCACAGCTCACAGCATTTTGTTTTCTTTTTCTTTTTTTTTTTTTTATTGAGACAGACTCTCACTTTGTTGCCCTTGGGTGTCACAGCTCACAGCAACCTCCAACTCCTGGGCTTAGGCTATTCTCTTGCCTCAGCCTCCTTAGTAGCTGGGACTACATGCACCCACCATAAAGCCCAGCTATTTTTTTTGCTTGTTTTTTTAGCAGGCTGGGGCTGGATTCAAACCCACCAGGCCTGGTGCATGTGGCTGGTGCCCTACCCACTGAGCTACAGGCACTGCCCTACAGAAAGACATTTCATAGAAGTACAATGTTACTTCATTGTAACATATTACATTGTACATATTACATGTACATATTACATTGTTTCATATTAAACTTCATTTTATTTGAAATGTCCAATGTTTAAGCACAGTTTTCTTTAAATCTCTGTGTCGCATTCACACAGATTTATTTTTGTCTCTTTTTTATGTCTAAATCCACTCTGATAATCTAATACAATGCAAGGCTCAATCTCTCTCCCTTCACAGGTGGTCCAAACAGAACATTGCAAGTGCTTCCCTTAAACGAAGAGCATAAATATAGTGAGAAAGCGTGAGAAACCCGTCAGTAGGAATATGCAGTATGAACACTCTGAATTCAAATTTTCTGCAGCCAAAAGGTATTAATGTGTTGCTGTGCTTTGAATGTGTCCCCCAGATTTCATGCCTTGGAAAGTTAATCTCTAAATTTATATGTTGACAGACAGAAAAATAAAATCATCAGGGGGGACCCCCCCATGACGGGACTGGTAGCTTTATAAGAAGGGGAACAGAGACCAGAGCTGGCACAGTCTTGCCTCCTCACCACCGGATGCTTTGTGCCACCTCTGGACTCTGCACAGAGTCCCCGCCAGTGAGAAGGCCCTCACCAGATGTAGCCCTTCAATCTCGGACTTCCCAGCCTCCAGAATTGTAAGAGAAAAATTTTTTCTCTTTAAAAATTACCCAGTCTCAGGTAGTCACTTACAGCAACAGAAAATAGACTAAGCTACATATTGATTTAACATGTAAACTTTTCTGTTTACAGAATGGGCACATACTGAATGCTCCTGGCCATGGCTAACATTCAGAATGTAGTTATTAAAAACACCCATTATGGGCGGCGCCTGCTGCTCAGTGGGTAGGGTGCTGGCCCCATATACTAAGGGTGGTGGGTTCAAACCCAGCCCTGGCCAAAGTGCAACAACAACAACAACAAAATAGCTGGGCATTGTGGTGGGCGCCTGTAGTCCCAGCTATTCGGGAGGCTAAGGCAAGAGAATCACCTAAGCCCAGGAGTTGGAGGTTGCTGTGAGCTGTGTGACGCCACGGCACTCTACCAAGGGCGATAAAGTGAGACTCTGTCTCTACAAAAAAAAAAAAAAAATGCCCGTAAGTAGACTGTACAGTAGATATCTAATCAACTTGTGTTATGATAGATAAAAACTAATATAACTTACTAACTAAATCAAAGAAATCAATTTACAACACCTTTCATGTTTTAATTTTCTATTTTCTAGACCTTTAATGTTTTAATTTTCTAATTTCCTAATTCAATCTTAATGATATTAGAGAAATCTAGCATAAAATCATCATCACTCCAAACTGCCAACTCTCAAAAATAGTTTTTCTCTAAATGGCCTTCAAGTTAATTAACTGTGAAGAATCTATTTAAATTTAGCTCCTTTGGCCAGGCAATGGGTAGAAATAATAGGAGTGTAGAAAATGTCCAAAGAATTAAATGGTAATTCTGTGACTTTCTGAAATAGTAAAATTATTATATAGCTCAAAAGCAACAGACCTGCTTTCTTTGGCTGAAAATCCCATCTTCATTTGTTGTTAACAAGTTTGTCCAGAAATTCCTAACAAAGTTTGCATGGACAGAGTTCATAGTACTGGCTGTCTTATGATAACCAAACTATGGATAAATTTCATTAGCTTGTTTATATGTCCTACCCTGTCAAAGGCTTTGCAATATCATCCACCAGCCAGCACACACACAATTGTTTGTTCTAAACTTTTGGAATCTACTCATGATACTGGGAGATTTTTTTCTTGAAAAATATGGGAAAAATTTCCACCATTTTATTCATTTGATCACTTTACTTATTGTCACTACCTTTTTCCCCCAATGCTTTTGTAGGGACCTTGCTTTGTTGCATAATAGATATAGAAGATACATGTTTTCAAAGAATGTTCATTGGATAGCTTCATTCACATTGATGATTATCTCCTGATTTGGAGAAAGGAAAGTCTGATTCAATCCCATAAACGTGTGTGTGAGTCCTCACTTCTGAACTACGAACAGTTATCTAGCCAAATGATTCTCTTAACTTTATAAGTATGTTATATATAAGAGGTTTGACAATTAAGGTCGTGAACTCATCCTAGAAAAATTACTCCCATCACTTTCAAAGTCCTCTCCCTGGGAAGCTATGCAGTGATGCCAGCTCCTAGTCTACCCTTCAAAGCAATTTTGGAACTCTTTTTCTGGAATGGCCATCAAAGCTGTCATCATATCACTCTTGATGTCTTGAATGTCATCAACATGTCTTTCTTTCAAGAATTCCTTTATCTCTGGTTAAAAAGTCATCAGGGGCCCAGATCAGGTGAGTAGGGACAGAGTTCCAATACAGTTATTTGTTTACTGGCTAAAAAGTCCCTTGTAGACAGTGCTGTGTGAGCTGGTGCATTGTTCTAATGCAAGAGCCATGAGTTGTTGGCTAAAATTTTCAATTAAGATTGTCCTGTTTCTCTAACAATTTTCACTTGGTCTGCCATGTTTCTCACAGTCAGCTGACAACTTTTGACACACAATCTGACAAACTTTTACAATATTGTCATGAGTCTACTCATTACTGCCCACTCCTCACTTCATTGATGACACTTTCTCTCTCAGAAAAAAATGTTTCATCCATTTATACATTACCGTTTTCTTCCTGGCATTATCCCCATTAACTTACACTAACACATCCCTGATTTCACTTCCACTCTTGCCAAGTTTAACAAGAAATTTAAGAAAGTTTGTTCTTGTCTCTAACATAAGCACTGACATTCTTGCAGAAACACCCAGCAGCAGTAATAAATGCCATTCCGCAAGCTACCACACATCAACACGAACACAGCTGTGAGACACTGATACACTAAGGTAATAAAATCTTACTGAGTTGTTTGTACAGTGCTGCCAGTGTAAGTGCACAGTGGCGAGTTTGCAAACTTAATTGTCAGACCTCGTATATCGTGATTATTGTAATCTCAGACTTCACTTGAGTTGTATGCCTTTATCTGGGAACAATTTCAATTGCTTCTACAGCATGCTTATTTACAATAGGATCTTGAATTTACGTAGTATCTGAGTAATTAAAAACAGAAAATTATATATAGATTGAGAATTTGCAGGCATTTTACCTTTGTGAATGGTGAGATTAAGTTAACGGACATATTCTTCAATGCAGTCTAAAGAATTCAGAAAATCCCACCTCAGGAAAAAGAAATAGCGTATGTAGCAATTTTTAAGAACATCAAGAAAGAACAAATTATCAGGGGAAAATTCCTGTGTTTGTTACTACCATGTTGTTTTGATCAGCAAGAAACCAATGAGATCTTTTTCTCACAAGTTTTTTCTTTGTTAACATTGAAAAAAAAATACTATAAACATTGTCACAAGACTTTATGCATGTTTCTAGCCAGGAGAGAGTGGCCCAAGGATGTATTGTGAAACCTTTGAAAAGTCACAGGGTTTTAAGTAGGAGTGGCCTAATGGACACAGAGAGAGAGAGAGAATATGGGTGGCAAGGGGCAAAGGCCCTTGTGCTTGTTGTGTGACTATTTTGGAGAGAAATGTGCCTATGCTTATCTAAGAGGCCACAGTGGGTTTTTTTATTTTCACTAGATAAATCAATCAGGATGGCATGCCATATTTTAGCTTCAAGTTCTTCTTAGGCTATTTTCTTTCTAAATTACTAAAATGCTTAGATAACAGCTATAGTTTGCCTAAATTGGAGATCCTGAATGGCGGTCCTAGTGGTCACTTTCTTTTCACAAGTCAGACAGCTGAAGATCAAGGCAATTGGATTTTAAATTAATTGCCTTCGGGATAAGATTGGCATTCAACTGTGACTTCAAAATACATCACAAGTGCAACTAACTACTACTGTTTTCCACCACGGCTATTGCTAGTCTAAGCCTCTGTCTCGTCTGACCTGGCACATGGCATTAGGCTCCCAGAAGGCCTCATTTTCTCTAGACCAGGTAGATAGAGCACCTGATAAAAGGGAGATTTGAGCAGGGCCTGCCTCCCCTGAACTTGAGCTGCTCATGGATGCTCTATCCCTCTGGGAAACAGACTCACGGGAGCCCTTGGTGGAGCCTCTGTGGAACTGCAGTCAGCATAAATGCAGTAGCCTGCACCCCTGAGGGATCTGGCTTCCCAATATTAACTCTCCACATCTCTTGGCTGATTCTGGAATATGCCAGGAGCTCCCATCTCACGGAGTTGGCATCATTTGCTTGTTTCCAGGAACCCTCTGCTCCTAGGAGTCATCCTGGCTGTTCCTCCTCTTCATCCCCAAGGCCCTCTGGCCTACCCAATTTAAACTTGCATCTCTCCAAATATCCCCTATCCTCCTTCATTTTTAAAATTTTAATTATCAGACTTTTTATTGTTTTTAGAGCAGTTTTAGATTCAAAGCAAATCTGAGCAGAAAGGACGGAGTTCCCATGTTACTCCCTGCCGACCCCCTCCCCCACCATCACCTCCCCCACTGGAGTGGTACATTGTCGTAATAAACCTCCATTTATGCACCATTGTACGTCAGAGACCACAGTTTAGTATATCCAGTTCACTCTTGGTGTTGTCTGTTCTGTGGGTTTTAACATCCCCATGACAGCCTCTTATAGAGTAGGGTTGGTGCCCTAAAAATGCTCTGTACAACACCTCTTCATCTCTCTCTCTCTCTCCCCCAGAACCCCTGGCAAACACTGTTGTTTAATTGTTTCCATTGTTCTGCTTTTTTTCAGAATGTTCATTCTACAATTGGATTCATATAGTACCTAGACTTTTCAGATTGGCTTCTTTCCCTTAGTAATATGCATTTAAGGTTCCTCCCTGTCTTTTCATGACCTGATAGCTCATTTCTTTAAATGTCAGATTAATACAAGGGCACATAAGATTAGCTTACCCTGTTTGCGTTTGCTAGGTAAAGTACAAATTGTAGTTGAGCCCTTTGCTCTAGAGATGTGCCATGCACCCTTACATTGTGCCCGTTAAGTGGGAGCTTTCCAGTCTCCCTGTCCCATTCCCTCTCCCCTTCTTGAATTTAATTGTGTTTTTCTCTCATGTGGGCATTATTCATCTACTGGTTTCATATTGGTATTGAATACACTCCATGCTTAATTTTCCATTCTTGTGATACTTTACTTAGGAGGATAATCTCCAAATCTTTCCAGATAAACACAGAAGATGTGAAGTCTCCATCTTTCTTTATGGATGAATAGTATTCCAAGTGCTCATTTCTTTTTAGCAATGAGTAATATTCCATTGTCTGGGTGCACCAGAGTTTACTTATCCATTCACCCACTGAAGGACATCTTGGTTGCCTTTGGCCCTTTTTTTTCCCTCCATTGTACTAATCACCATTAACATACTCTTTACTTAATTTTTGTTTGTTGCTCCCACTTTCCCAAATTTAGTATAATCTTCACGAAGTTATGGACTTATCTGCTATATTTCAGCACCTAGAACAGAGCTTGCCAGTGCCAAGGAGAAGCACAAGAAGTATGTGTTCAATGAAAGAATAATACAAATACATTTTCCGAGAGGCACATATGTCACACTAAACTATATAACGTACATTTATGGCATATATATGTATACGGAAGTCACAGAAAGTATCTACCAAAGAAGTATCTAAGTGTTCAGCCCAGATCTTGGAACATAGTAAGGATTCTTCAGATATTTACTTTTTGTGAAAATGTTGCCTTCTGCAAGCAGAGACCCATTCTCATTCAACCTCTGTATTCTGGGCACCATGAACAAAGCCTGGTACAGAGGAGGTGTTCCAACAATATTTGTTGGATGAATAATCAATACATTTCAACTTACTGGTTTTCTTATTTAATGATTTGCTTATTTACCTGTCAGGAGCTTTAATGAATCAAAGGGGTATTTAGTAATGACTTAAACACAACCATAATCCACCAAGCTGTTTGGTCCAAGCTCAACTGTAACTTACTACAATACTCTGAAAAATAACATACTTATTTCACCTTCACCATGGGTGTTACTAGTACGTTGGTTAAGGCAATCGCAGGATAAAAGAATCCATTTATATGCAATGTTTAATGAATGCAGCACATGAAAAGGGGAAAATTCTAGGAGGATAAAAAAGAAACAAAAGAATGTTCTCCATAGCTGTGAACTTTGAATGGCCAACTATTAACTTTACAAAATTAAAAATAAAACTAAAATAGTCTTCTTCTACAAGTGGCAGATGTAGAAAATCTCAGGAAAGGCATAAAATATGATGACAGAGAATTCTTTAATAGAGGAGGCCTTTTGTCATGAACCAAAAAAAGTTAAAACAAGAGAGCCTCTATGCTGAGAAAGTATGTAAGGATGCATTTCATGAATGAAAAATATAACATCTTTCTGGATAAAATACTATACAGTGAGGGAGGGAGGTCTTTTAAACTTACCCATCATTGTTAACATCTGATACTACAACAGTGTACCCAAAATAAGATGCCATCTGCAAAAGGAAACCAAGACATACTTCATGTTTAGCAGTCATTTTTATAGTTACCTCTCCATTATTCCTGAAAGATTGATCTCACTGTGGTACATTTGTTTTGCTTTTAAATTCCTAGATTCCTGGATGTTGAGTCTTTGAGCCATTTAGTCTAACCCCAGGCCCAATGAATAATCTTCCCCATAATAACTCTGACATCGGCATGGCCATCCTCTGGAGATATGCAACAATCACCCCATTCAACTTACAAACAGAAATATTAGAACATTCTTTGCTAAATTGGGCCCTGCCATAACTTCTAGTTCTTAATCCCACCTGGTTCTGCAATCTTAAACTTCACAGAAAAAAATTTAATCCTACTTGCATACGAGGGCTTAGATGAAAACATTTTCACCTCGTTCCCCATCCAGCCCCTCTTTCTTGGCGATACCACACACATATGGTGTGAAAGAACAGACGACACCAAGAATGCATTGATGGGAGATGAGAAAGTAGGATTTACATGCTCTGTGTTGGGCTTTCTGTATTACTGAAGCATAAAAGCCGTTTTAATATGGAGGGAATCCACACCTCAGCATCCATTTATCAATATACGTTGCTCATAATCAGCACAAGCGCCTAAATCTTTTTGTTTGTTTGTTTTTTGCAGTTTTTGGCCAGGGCTGGGTTTGAACCACTTAAATCTTTTCCAGGAATAGAAGTAGTGGCTCACAATCTCCCCACATTTCATCTCTGAAATTTCTGCTTCTTATTTTATATTTTTAGGATTTATAATCTTTTAGATCTGGCAGTTTGTTTCCATAGCGTGCCATCCAATGTTAGCCTCCCCTTACTTACTAATTTAATCAAAATGCAATCCACCAGAGGCTTTGGTGGGTTTGGATTACTCTTCTGTCTGGACCTCCTGACCACTGTGTGCGCCAAAGTGTGCACCAGGTGCCAAATACTCTTTGCAGAGATGATAAATGCGAGAGTTAACAAGCAGCATGCAGTAACTCAATTATCCCTCCTTTTTTCTCTATTCCAAAGACAAGGAATTCATTGATTTTAAATTTATCCTCTATTTAAACATGGAGACCAAGAATGTTCACTTTACTGAAATAAGTAATCAGAAGTGTGTGATCATTCTGAGCTCACATAGTCACATGTGCGTTACACTGCACAAGATTTAGGGCCACCTGGGAATTTGGTGGGGTTTTTTTTAATCTAAGGGAAGGGGGGCAGGAAACGGGATGGGAGGGAATTAACATTTTTTAGGGAGTTAAATGTGAGGGAATCTTCCAAGTAATCTTCAAGCCTTGATTTATTTCATTCTCAAGGGAGCATGGGAGGTAGATGTTTTAGTCTTGTTCTGCGAAGGGGGCTCGAAGAGGTCAAATGGTTTTCCTGTGGTCTCACACAGTTCGTGAGTGTTACAGTGGGAACTGGACATCGCTCTGTCAACTGTCCATGCCCAGGCTCTGTATGTAGCGGCTCCCTTCTTATTTCTTAGACCAGAACCTTCATGGATTTCTAGACTATTGAAAGGTTCATGCACACACAAAACTGCTCCCCATTGCACTTAGAACGAAATCCCTGATCCTGCTAGGATTGAGTGACTAGCGCTTTGCCACCGCCATCCTAAACAACTATGTCCCTTGTGACTTGGCGAACTTCACTCTGTTACTCAGACACACTCAGATGGTTCCTACTAGCTGTTCCCTTGCCCTGGAACATTCTGCAAAAGCAGCACAAGTTGGTTTCTCTTGTCGTTCCCATCTCTGCTGAGATGAGGCTTGCCTGACCACCCCATCTAAGAGCTTCCTGGCCACCTTTCTCCTACGTTATTGCTGTTTTACCTTCTTTATATCATATCACTAATTTTAATGATCTGTTCTTTCCTTCCCACCTCTGCCACCTCACGACTGCCTGAGAACTTGGCTTTTTCTGTCTGAACCCTATTGCACCCTACACCCAGTACCTAGGATAGTTCACAGCACATAGTACGTGCTTATTAAATACTTATTGAATGAATTAATAAATGACACAAATATTATAGTGTACTATTAATACAGAACAATGTTAATTATTTGCTATTAAAATGTCCATACCTGTTCACCAGTGAAATTGTGAATAAAGGTCATATCCGTAGAGTTAATGATTGAAACCTGAAATCATAGAAATGAGATAGGTCACATCATTTGACAGAGAATTGGAGAAACTTTCTTTTTTTTTTGCAGTTTTTGGCCAGGGTTGGGCTTGAACCCTCCACCTCCCGTATATGGGGCTGGCGCCCTACTCCTTTGAGCCACAGGTGCCGCCCCCTGGAGAGACTTTTTAAAAGATTACAACTTGAATCATATCAAAATTTTGGTTAGACACGTATAAAACAAAAACAAAACCCCACAAGAACGACCTAAAAAAAAAAAAAAAAAAGAAAAGCTTATGGAACCATTTGTTTATAGTTAAGTCTGGGATACATTCAGACACAATTCATGCTTATTAATTTCAGGTGGGGAAATAAAAGCTGAAATGAAGAATACTGACAGCAATTAACTTGATGGTTAATTTAGTTTGTTTAATCAGGATTTTTGTCCAAATCCATTTCTGTTCTCATGCTCTCATGAGAAATTGATAACTATAACTCTTTGCAAGAAAAAGGATATTTAAAAATGCTATCCACATAGAAAAATATTCCTTTTACGTCTTCTCAGTCAACCATTGTGTTTCCTAGATCCCTTTAAAAATTATGAACCTATGTAAGTTTTTCTTTTCATAAGGTCTAGTTATGTTCCTAATTTCATGGGTCACTAGTGGTAACAGGTTTTACTGGTATCCCCCCCAAATTCATGTCTACCTAGAACCTCAGACTATGACCTTCTATGGAAATAGGATCTTGGCAGATGAAATGAGGTAAGCACCTCAAGATGAAATCATGAAGGGTTATCTCTCAATCCAATGAATGGTGTTTTATAGAAAGAAGAGGGGGCTTCTGGATACAGAGGAAGAAGGAAGAAGGCAGAAGGCCACAGAGGATGGAGGCAGAGACCAGAGTGTTACTGCCACAGGCCCAGCAATGCCAGGAGCCATCAGAAGCCGGGAGGGCAAGTAGGATCCTCCCCCACAAACGTGGAGGGAGCGTGACCCCGCCCACAACTTGATGCCAGACTTCTGGCCTCCAGAACTGTGAGTGAATAAATTTGTATTGTTTTAAGGCCCCCAGTTTGTGGTTATTTGTTATGGTAGCCTTATGAAACTAATATACTAGAGAAATAACAGTGGATTTTATTTCTGCCATGTGAGACCTATTATAGCATTGATCATAACAACAGCATCCTCCATAATTATTTCTAAATTATGCCGTGAGGGGGGCCAGCTTCATGCGTCCAAGGCTTAGATGGGTCCTACTCTTGGTTTAATGCTCTGCTGTGACTACTCTAAAATTTTTAATAATTTTTAAGCATGGGGCCTAATGTTTTTATGTTGCCTTGGCCCTGCTGGTTATGTAGCTGGTCCCGTAGAGAGATCAGAACAAATCTAGCCTCATGTGTTTTCCTTCCTTTATAGTAAGCAAAGAGCATGAATCAGTAGAAGAATGTCATTAGTGAAGGAAATTGAAAGAGACTTAAAAGTTGTAAGAAAGAAAACATTTCTCAGCATACATAGATGGCCCCCAACTTTCACTGGTTCCATTTTATGAGGATATGTGAAAGCATATACATTAAGTGGAAACTAGACTTTGAACTTTGATCTTTTCCCAGGCTAGTGATTTGCAGTATGATACCTGTACTTGAGAAATTCAACACTTCATTATAAAATAGGCTTTGTATTAGATAATTTTGCCTAACTGAAGGCTAGTGTAATGTAAGCATTCCAAGACTGATTAAGGTAGGCGAGGCTAAGCTGTGATGTTCAGTAAATTAGCTATATTCAATGCAGGTTGACTTAACAATACTTTGAACTTACAATGGGTTTATCAGGACACAACCATACCAGAAATTGCAAAGCATGTATACAAGAAAGTAACCTGCAATGCATTCTCAATACTCACATATCCAAAATTCTGTGCTCCCCTTGGAATGCCGGCAACCAATTCTGGGGATACAAATAGTCATTTAGAAGTGAAATTACATATATGCTGTAAAGTCACATTACAAATAAGTGGTAAAGGCAGAGCTTTTTAGATGAGGGACTATCAGGTAGAAGGCTGGAGGCTTAAAGTCAGGGCTTTGCCCTTACTGTGCCATTAGCTTTTGCTTCTTCAATAAATAATAGAAAACAGAAGAACAAAAGCTAGACTTTGCAATGTACCAGTCTTCATCAGCGGCCTCCATGCATTCCTGCCTCTAGAACATGAGCCTGGCTTCTCAGGTCTGCATGCGATTTGTATGGTAAGTTAGACTTCTTATGTTGATTTCACTATGGTAACATCTTTTGTACTAGCATAAATATTACAGCTCTAGTCACACTACCATCAAGGCAAGGTTGACTCCTAAGGAAAAGCCACACAGCACAAAGTGGATGAGGGTGGCCTCCCAGAAGTGTTTGATTAGGGGACACCCTGCCGGCCAAGGGTACCCCCAGAAGGAAGCTTCAGCAGTAGAGACAGAGGAGGCAACACTGGGAGGATGGAACAATACACCCCAGTGGACAGCGACCTGGCTCTGGATTCAGAAAACAATGGTTCTGGCCTGGGGTCTTCCATATACCCTAGATGAGTCACTGAAACTAATTTTTCCTAAATCACCTTCAATATATACAAATAAGAGTTTGAATAGCTGGTTATCACCAATCTTCCCGGCTCTTATTTCTATAAATACAAATTATATTTTGATTCCTTTGGATTTAAAATTTAGTATAATTTAAAGAAAAAGGGAGGGATTCACTTCCATCCAGATTTCCCTTCCCCCAGTGCTTCCCCTAATGGTACGACATTAACTACCTCTGCCGTCCTGTGCTCTGGGGTCTGTATTATGACTCATCTGGGGTGAGATGTTGAATATCTCACTAGTAAATTCACTCATTCCATCAGCAAAGATGTTTGGGCAATCATAGGATACAGACAAAAGAGAAAATTCCCTGCTGCCACGGAGCTGACACACTGTTTGGAGGAGGGAGTCAATTAAAATGAGAAGAGCCAATTAACTGATATATTAGAACAGGATAAGTGTAGTGGGAGAAAAGTAAGTAGTAATATAATGGAGGGAGTGCTGAAATTGGGATAGGGAAGGAAATGCACTTTATTAGGGTAGTGAGAGAAGGCCTTAGTGGAAAGCTAACTTTGGAGCAAAGGTTGAAGAAAAAAAGGAAGCAAATATTCAGGCTATCTGGGGGGAAGTAGGTAGGAGTCCCAGGGAATAGCCAGTGCAAAGGCCCTGAGGTAGGAGTGTGTTTATCAGGGAGGCCAGGTAGCTTTGAGTAGAGAGGGTGAGAGGTAAAGGAGCAGGGGATGAGGTCAAATCAACCAGAGGACAAATAAATTGAGCCTTTGAGGTCACCATGAAGAGGTGTGTTGTAGGCTGAAGGATTTACAAAACGAATGGGAGCAAAGAAGTTCTACAGTCTTTCTTCTGTATCTACAGGGAAACTCTGGTTGCTGGGTTTCGGATAGACTACCGGAAAGCAAAGGGAAGGCAAGGAAACCAGGTGGGACACTGTTGCCGTGATACAGGTTAGAGATGACATGAGAAGCTTGGCTCACAGTGGAAGCTATGGAGGAGAGAGGTGGTCAGATTCTGGTTGTATTTGGAGAATTTAGTTGGCATGATTTGCTTAAGGATTGGATATGAGATGCGAGAGAAAGAACAGTCCAAGGGTAAAACCCAAAGTTTTGGGCTTGTAAACTGGGCAGATAAGTATGGAGGTCAGAATGTGGTTGAGGAGAAGCTCAGGTGGTCAGTTACCAGCCTATTAAGGCGGAGGTAGCTGGTCATGTAAGACCTTGAGTGGTAAGTTGGATGCTGGAGCCTGGAATTCAGTCTAAGCTGAAGAAATAAATCAGACAGGATCAAATTAGCAAGGGACAATTCAACTGGTAAAGAAACAGCGCCCAGACTTAGCCCTGGGACACTCCAGTGAGGTGAGGACAATTAAAAAAGAATTGTAAAGGAGGTCGGGAAGGAGATGCCAGGGTCTGGGGGCCTGAGTGGGGAGGCAAAGACAGAGTGACAACTCCGTCGAACGTTCCTTGGAGGGCAGGAAACCAAGCTTCCAGGAAGACACTGGTTCGCTTGACAAGAGCAGTTTCAGCAGAGCGGAGAGGCGCAGGGCAACAGCAGTGGATCTAAAACAAGGGCAGGAACTTTCAGAAAGAGAACACAGGCAGAGAGGAATGACAGCTCTTTCAAAGCAGAAAAATACAGGTGGTCCCTGGAGAGGGACATGGGATAATTTTTTTTTTTTTTTAATGTAAGAGAAGTAAGAGAATACTTGTACTTTAGTGTGAATAACCCAGTAGAAAGGGGAGAGTGATGATGTGAGAGAGAGAAGCAAGAATCACTGGAGTCTCATGTCCAAGTGACAGGCACAAGGGGTTAAGATAAAGAGAGGGTGAGACTTAGGCAGGAGCACAGATGATGGTTCATCTGTGGGAGTCGGAGGGCAAGCGGGTGAAGCACGTTCTTGAAGAATAAAACGGGACTCAGAAAACTAAGCCATCTGGATATTGCCAGAGAAGCTGACAGAACTGGTAAGCACTCTGCCCGGTATCCAATAATCTTTATTTGGCATGAATGAAATTCTCCTGGCACAAAAAACAAACCACATTCGGATATAATGGAGTTGACTGGTTTCAGGGTCAATGCTGTTGGCTAAGACAAGTTCTAGGGGGACTAGGTCACTTGAGAAATGTAGCAACTACTACTACTCACATCCCACAAACATTTAGAATTTTGTTTATAAAAAAATCAGCCATCACACCCAGTAATCTTGAGGTCTGCCACCTCCTATGACCACAAAGCTGAGTAGTTATTAAATGTAAGGTGGGATAAAGATGCTCACAATTATTCATAAATGATTAGGACAATTTAATTGCTTGTGATCTAAGGCAAGTTAGAACTGTCACTCAACAAAAATGTTCAACTGGAAGGGGAAATACAAGGCTTTTCTTAGATCCATTCCAATAATTGCCGGTGAAACCTTCAGAAGTTTCTTAATATTCAGTACAGTCAGGAAAACATCTAGATCCTTGGCCTGGAAACACATGAGTTTAGCATCAAACTAGCTAGTGAGAAGCAGAATGGAGGCTGGCATTCATCCACTAAATGATGAGCCATGTTCTTTATGATATTTCCTTAATTTAATAAAATATGCATGGAAACTAAAGGGTCAGTCACTGTCAAGTGCATAGTTGGTGAGGAGCAGAAGCCAAGAACTGATAGCAAAGTCAATGTTCTTTCCACCACATCCAATCACTTTACAATGTTTGGGTAAGACCAGATTACTTTCTTGGGTTTTAGCTAACCAATCTGATTTTAAAATGGGAAAGGAGGCCAGACACGGTGGTTCACACCTGTAATCCTAGCACCCTGGGAGGCTGAGGTAGGAGGATCACTTAAGGCCAGGAGTTTTAGGCCAGTCTGAGAAAGAGCAAGACCCCATCTCAACAAAAAGTAGAAAAATTAGCCGGGCATTGTGATGGGCAGCTGTAGCTACTTGGGAGGCTGAGGCAGGAGGGTCATTTGAGCCCAGGAATTGGAGGTTGCAGTGAGCAATGATCCTGCCACAGTGTTTTTCAAAGACACCGTCTCAAAAATAAAATAAAACAAAATAGGAAAGGAGTTTCTTGAACTTTTTTGGATCACAGACACATTTGAAAATTGGCAGAAAGTTAATGAACCTCTCACTAGAAAAGTTCATTTGCATATAAACCTTGAACCTTTACGGGTTCAAATCCAGTGAAGCCCATCCGTCTGCCACCCTGCAGTGTAAGGATCCCATACTAAAATCCCCTCATCTAGGGGGCATCAAATTGTTCTCTCTTTTGTAGAATCCTCACTCCTCCTTGCCAAATTATATGTTGTATAATCCTCTCAGGATGCTAGGATTACAGGTATGAGTCACCGTGCCTGGCCTCCTTTCCCATTATAAAACCAGATGTGGTTAGCTAAAACCCAAGAAAGTAATCTCGCCTTACCCAAACACAGGGAAGTGATTTGATGTGGTGGAAAAAATGTTGATTTTGCCTGGGATTCTCGTTGGTCCAATTAACTGATTGCGGTGTTCTTTGATAGTATCTTTATCTTGGATAGCCTCAAAACACTTAAAATGTGAATCCACTTTTTAGACGTTTCTGAGATCCGATCACTACTCTTTTCTACCATCTTTTCCTACCATGTGCTGTTGGGCATTATTATTAATTTCCTTGGGCCAGAACGGAATGCTGTCCTGGAGAGCTTTCCTACAAGAGTCTTGACACCACGTTTAAAAAAAAAAAAATCAGTTGGCACCTTTTATAGTTTCCTTTGCTACATCATTGAGGTAGTGATTTTAATATTTTACTTTTTTTTTTTTTTTTTGAGACAGAGCCTCAAGCTGTCGCCCTGGATAGAGTGTGGTGGCATCACAGCTCACAGCAACCTCCATTTCCTGGGCTCAAGCGAGTCTCCTGCCTCTGCCTCCCAAGTAGCTGGGACTACAGACGCCCGCCACAACGCCCGGCTATTTTTTGGTTGCAGCCATCATTGTTGTTTGGTGGGCCCAGGCTGGATTCGAACCCACCAACTCAGGTGTACATGGTTGGCACCTTAGCAGCTTGAGCCACAAGCACCGAGCCAATATTTGACTTTTTTAAGGTGCTAGTTATTCAGTAGCATTTCTAATGGCTCCTTACCCACCTGTTCTTTCTTATTATAACAATAGTACTTATTATGTATCAGGCATTGTGCTGTTTTATGAATATATAGAATTACCTCATTTAATACTCGCAAGAATCCTAGGAGGTAGACAAGATTACCATCATCATCATCTCTATCCTAGGAATAAAGAAATGGAGCAGAGGCGGCACCTGTGGCTCAAGGAGTAGGGTGCTGGCTCCATATACCGGAGGTGGCGGGTTCAATCCCGGCCCCAGGAAAAACAAAACAAAGAAAACAAAAGAAATGGAGCCACTAAGATACTAGGTAATTTGTTCAGGCTCACGGAGCCGCACCTTCCACAATGTCTTTCCTATACTTTGAATGTGTTCCAGAATCCTCTCCACGGTCTGTAAGACTCAGCATGATTTGGGCCCTGACCTTTTCTCTCAATCTCCCTTTAGTATCATTATCCAAGTCTTGCCAGTCAGACTGAGGCCTTGAACACAACAATCTTTTACACGTCTTGGGAGATAGAACTTGGTCCCTGTGTCTGGCCGGAGTCCACTCAAATGTTCCTTTATCACCCAAACTTCCCTTACTCTATGTTGATAATTTTATCCTGGCACTTCCACAATTTAATCAGGTATTCAGTCGTCATTATTTGATGTCCATCAGCCTGGCCGCTCGCGGACTCTGACATTAAGGACCATTTGTTCACATCAGCAGGCTCAACGTTCACCAGAGAACACGCAGCAGGCATTTAATGCAGAGCATGAAGCAGGGGCACCGGAATGTTTGACAAATGTATAGTCAATGACCTCAAAGAGAGAAAAATAAGATGAAATAAAAGATTATGAAAAGAAGCTAGCGGAGTATTTCTGGAGAAGATGATATTTGAAATTGGCTTTTATAAATTAGCATTTGACCACTGAACAACAACGGGGTGGGGTGGGTAGAGGATCAAAGGATTGAAAACAAGCATGACAACAAGCCCAAGTGCAGGAGACAGAACACGATGGGTGTGTGGGAGAACAGGGATTAGGTGTTTGGATCATTTTGGGTCTGGGCATGTCCAAAGTGGAAAAAGGAAATAATGTTGGGTGTTAAGATTAGGGAAGTACGGTTTTGGACAAGTCCAGTAGGAAATCCTAGAAATTAAAGTGAAAAGAATCAATTTCTCAGAGTTGATCTGTTAGTTAACAGCACAGCTCTTGTCTAGGGCATTTCATCATCTACTTCTTTTTCATTCATAACATGGAAACACCGTCCTATTTCTTATTGCTTAACTATATTTTATGAAGGTATTTATTCTCTTATGATTCCTTGGGACTTAAAATACTACACTGAAGAGTATTTTTTTCCCACACAAAATATTAATCATATACATTCTGGGCTTCTATTTATATGCATCTAGAGCAAAGAAATTGTATATAGAGCAAAGAAATTCACATTGACAAAAGAACTTTTAATGTCATTTTACCTTTCCCGCCACACTGTATAAAAGTGACTTAAATTCGGTGACATCTCTCACCTTGCGGAGAGTCTCCAGTAAATTCCCCTGCAGCAACTGAGTATCCTGTTTAAAATAAAAAGAAATAAGCTAACTATGCTTAATAATGTAACAAATCAGATCTAGAAAAGAAATGAAAGGACTACCTTGTTACTACCTTATATAGAAATTTCTATGAGCATTATAAAATAAAAGTTAATAAAGGGAAAAAATGATCACACCAATATGAAATGATCACACTTTTATACCAAATCTTCGGGATAGAGTCTGTCATCCTGGGTAGAGGGCCATGGTATCAGAGCTCACAGCAACCTCAAACTGTTGGGCTCAAGTGATCCTTCTGCCTCAGCCTCCTGAGTAAGTAGGATTACAGGGACCCTACCACACTCAGTTAATTTTTCTATTTTTAGTAGAAATGGAGTCTTGCTTTTCCTCAGGCTGGTCTTAAACTCCTGAGTTCAAGTGATCCACACACCTTGGCCTCCCGGAGTGCTAGGATTATAAGCATGAGCCATCACGCCTGGCCCTGGACACGTAACAAATCTGCCACTACTGATCGTAAGAAGGAACTTGGCCAAAAAAAAAAAAAAATCAGATTCTGAGGTCAATTTTAAAAGCATTGATACTTAATAATCCACCACGAAGTTTAAGTAGAAGCCATTGCATTTTAAGAGCTCCACCATAGGTTATGATGAGACATGCTACTTTGAAAGATGCCCTTTGAGCCCAGAGTTTTAGCTCCGATCACAAACAGGACCTGCTTCCTAAGTCCTTTCATGAAGGCTTTCTACAAATTTCACTCAGCTCTAAAGCAAGGTACCAGCTAGAGTGACAAACATAACTACATTTTTTTGTTTTTCGAATTCATCAAGCAATCAAAAATCCCACGAGGACACCAAGGTGGGGAATAGTAGAGGTGAAGTAACACTGGGTGATTTGTACACAATAAATGTTGAGGCTATTCTAGCAACAGGAAAATCTCCTGTGCTGCTCTAGAAAGTAGAAGCTGCTATCATGTTGCCCCTGTAACATACTGTGTCTACTAGTGGTGAAATATTATACGTGCAACCAACTGCAACAGAGCCTGCAAAATCGCTGATCAAGTTATATACGTTTACATCATGGCAAAACAACAGTCCTATTTAAAAAGAAAAGGACAATCAAACTTAAAAGAACAAGAAAAGAAAATGTGCGTAAGATGCCAAATAACATCACATAGGCTGGGAATAAAATTTGCATCTATATTTAACATGCTTAACTGTTGAGAAACCACAAATACACTGAGCAATGGCTCTTACCCAGGTAACTGTCATCATAGGAAGCTGGGGCCACTTCCGTCTGCTTTTCTCCAGCCAGCTTCCTCAGAATATCCTTGAAAGAGTAATTTGCAATGATGTCTGCAATACTGGCAGTGATCACCTGACCTGTGTTTAAACAAATTAATGTGTTAACTGAATGAATGCAAGAGACAGGCCCCCACTGAGCTGACGTGGAATGCTTGTACAATACACACTCCCATGGAATTGTCACAGAACTGCTTACAGCTTTGCAGTTATTTATTTTTTGGCTGGAGCCGGGTTTGAACCCGCCACCTCCTGTATATGGGGCTGGTGCCCTACTCCTTTGAGCCACAGGCACCGCCCGAACTGCCTACAGTTTTGATGATGAATTTTCCCATAGGCAGGTAGAATTGCAAGGTGGACTTGAATACACTTTGACAAAAGAGCAGAGATGAATTATAGTATTTCTTCAGTCTTCCTGCCATTCTCAGACTATATACTCCCTTCACCACCAAATGATAAAAGTATCTAAGAGTGAAGACATTTGCAGGCAAAATTTATGCATTTAAATTTTTATTCTAAAATATTTTAGCTGGAAGGAAACGTCAAGATCATCTAGTCAAATCTAGCTTCTTAGAGCTAGGGAAACTGAGACGTAAAAAACTGGAGTGTATTCTCTGAGGTCACATGGTGTGCTAGTAGGAAATCTCTGAGGTCACATGGTGTGCTAGTAGGAAATCTGGCATCATAGCCAAGTTCTCCTTTCGCATGCTAATAAAACTTTATTGTGCTCTTGCAAACTATATTTAACATAAATTTTCAGTCCCCAGCTCCCCAGGCTGGAGATCAGTACCAGGCTGCTACCTGTTATAAGCTGGACTATGGAGCAGGAGGTGAGTGGTGGGCAAGCAAGAGAAGCTTCATTTGTATTTACAGCCACTTCCCTTCCTCCCATCACCACTTGAGTCCTGTCTCCTGTTACATCAGTGGTGGCATTAGATTCTCTTAAGTGCTGGAACTCTATGCATGTGAGGGACCTAGGTTGTGTGCTCCTTATGAGAATCTCAGGCCTGATGATCTGAGGTGGAGCTAAGGGGGGTGAAACTAGCTTTGGGGAGTGACTGCAAATACAAATTATTACTAGCAGTGAGGTTTGACTGCACAGAGAACATAATAAATCAATTGCTTGCAGACTCATATCATCCCCCCCTGACACACACACCGTGGAAAAAGTGTCTTCCCTGAAACTGGTCCCTGGTGCCAAAAGTGTTGGGGACCACTGATCTCAACCATTTACTTCATTAATAGAATGTGAAAATATCACCTAAGTTGAAGGAATGACATAATCTTTGAGCCATCTGATTTTTATGTTAAAATACAGAGGGAACATAAAATTATGACAGTAGAAAGCAGCCAGGGCCAGAGAGATCCTGAATTTCAGCCAAAGAGAAACCCATGGTCACCAACATTGAGTAACTTTGGCTAATCTTCTCTCAAATAAAGTCACTCTCAGAAATCTTGGAATATGATTGATTGTGTTAGAGTGGACAACTATCAAAAAAACAGCCCAAAATTTCCATTACAGTTTCTATGCATTTCTGTATTTGTTGTGGACATCTAAGACAAAAGAATGACTTCAGACTCTTTGGGAGAAAACTGAAGAAATGCTTTCAAAAGACTATCATTTAACATGAACTTAAGCGCCAAATTATTGTTTGGGAATTCCCACATAATTCCCACAGTCTTTCTGTTTAGAGTCCAAAACGGAATAGAACGATCAGGCCAGGTAATAAATATTTTTAAGTGATTAGAACTGAAATAACTGCTCTAATATTAAGACAATGGTATTTACATATGAATTTCTGAACAATGCCTGTAGAATTTGCCAATATTCTCTAAATGAGCTAAATTCCCCTCCCACGTACACCCAGCCTTTGCATGTTTCCTTTTGCTGTGTCTGTAAACATTAAAACCTTAGTCCTGAATACAATTTTAAATTATATATCACGGACAAACGTTTCTTTATGCCAATTTCAGCAAATCATTTGTATCTTTTTTTTCAACTTCAGGAAAAGAATAAATGATATGAACTTAACCAAGTAAGTTGCAAGAAAACCTTTACAATACGAACAAAATTCTTATTCCATATATGTCTGTTGTAGGAAATGTATACTTTTTCAGTTTGCAAAGTAATTTTTGAAGACCCAAATGTTAATTATTTGATGTTCTTAAGTGTTATGCAAAGTAAGCTCACGTGAAATGTAATCACAAATCTATCATTCATGGATATTTCCCACTGGCTTTTACACATGGTCAGAAAAAAAAAATCCTCGCTCAACTATTCACCTGTTTCAGATTCTACTTTATTGTTACTGTAAATTTCATAGCACAAATGACAAAATATTTATCTTCTCTTTTCAGGCATCTCATCCATACCTGTGGCTTAACTTGTCAACAATGTGCAAACGATGCAAATTTATCTCACCCCAGACATCTTCTCTGAGCTTAAGCCCTAAATACTTATGTGAAAATGTTTGGGTAGCTCTAACATTTCCATATGTAACAAAAACAAAAAACAAATGCATTATTTCCATCTGCAAGCCGTCTTGAGCCTCTTTCTTTCCAGTGTTCTCTATCTCAGTGAGTGGTACCCACTTACAACCTTGCAAACCATCATGAGTCAGAAAAATCCTTCCCCCACCCCCACCCCCCAAATAGCCAATCCATCCTTCAGGCTGTTGATTTTGCCTCCAAAGTACCTCTCAAATTTCTCATTTTTCTCAGTCTGTACCATCACTGTAAAAAACAAACATCTTTACCTGAAACTTACAGCTAGTGTATCTTATAAACTTAAATTACTTTGTATCCATATAACACTAGTTTGCTGAATTTCACTTTGGCCAACTTCTGATCTATTTTCTGTATTGCAGCTTGAGTGATCTTTTATTTATTTTTATTTTTTTTATTTTTTGCAGTTTTTGGCCGGGGCTGGGTTTGAACCCGCCACCTCTGGCATGCGGGGTGGGGGTGGGGCGCCCTACTCACTGAGCCACAGGCGCCACCCTTAAGTGATCTTTTAAAACACAAATTTGATTACAGCACCCCATGCTTAAAATGCTCAAATGCCTTCTTACTATTCTCAGGACAAATGACATCTTCCTACTAGAGCTAAAGCCATCTAGTTAAACTCTTACATCCACCAGTGGTCTTTCCACTGTCTGTAGGATAAAGACAGAACTGCTTATCATGGCCTGCAGGTCCCAGTGGTGGGTGGGGCTATCCACACCACCCAAGCCTCTCTTCCCTCACTCTCTTAACTCCCATCACCTTGCTCCATTCTCACCCACCCTGCACTCCAGCCATAAACATTCAAACATAATCCCTCCTCTTGTTTCCTAGGTTAACTCCTACTGAAGGCAAATTCAAGGGTGCTTACTTACAAATTAGTTGACCTTTGGGCCTGTGCAGCCCCGTCATGAAAAACCGAAGTCCTCGCCTCTGGGCAGATGCCGTCCTGCACCTGGGTTCATAGATCCTTAAGCAGAACGCAGGTTGTATTCTAGCTCCCTACTGTCCTCAGCCAGTGGTCAGAGGACAAAGCACAGCTGTGTGCAACCACCCTGGAGAAGCCTTCTGAGCTTTCATGGCCCCATCACAGCACGCCTTTCCCTCAGAGTGTGTATCAAGGTTGGAAGTTCTCAGGTACACATGTAATTATTCAATTAAAGCCAGTATCACTCCCCAGATAGTAAGAGGATGTCTGTTATTTATTTATTTTTTTGAGACAGAGTCTTACTATGTTGCCCTTGGTAGAGTGCTGTGGCGTCTCAGCTCACAGCAACCTCAAAGTCTTGGGCTTAAGTGATTCTATTGCCTCAGCCTCCCAAGCAGCTGGGACTACAGGTGCCTGCCACAATGCCCAGCTACTTCTTTTGTTGTAGTTGTCATTGTTGTTTGGCAGGCCTGGG
Organism: Perodicticus potto; assembly: GCA_963574655.1. Classification (NCBI taxonomy): domain Eukaryota; kingdom Metazoa; phylum Chordata; class Mammalia; order Primates; family Lorisidae; genus Perodicticus; species Perodicticus potto. Next base: position 36,245 of record CAUYRH010089194.1, on the reverse strand, counting down.
CCGGGTTCAAACCCGTCAGCTCCGGTGTATGTGTCTGGCGCCCTAGCCACTGAGCTACAGGCACCGAGCTAGGATATCTGTTTTTAAACATTATTGTATCCTCAGCATCTAGCACACAGCCTGGCAGAGCCTCAATACATTCTTGGTGGATAAATGAATTGTTAATTTGCAAGAGTATTTTAAAACAATCATAAATTTAAGAATGATGCTTCTGTTGTCACTTATACGGAGAAGTTGAAAAATTTGATCCTATAGAAGTAGAGAACAGAACAGTGGCATGGGGAAGAGGCTGGGCAAGGGAGCACAGTCCACGCTGGTTAGTAGATACAAAAGAACAGCCAGATAGGAGAGATAACCTCTAGTGTTCCATGGCAGTCTAGGACAACTGTCATTAACAGTTTATTACATGTTTTCAAACAGCTAGAAGAGCAGATTTTGAATATTCCTAGTGCAAATGATAAATGTCTGAGGTGGTGGGTGTGCTCATTACCCTGATTCAATCATTCCATTGTGTATACATGTCTCAAAATATCACGTGTCCCATAAACATGTACAATTATTGTGTCAATTCAAATAGTAGTAAGAGAAGAAAAAGACATGATGCTTCATTTGAGAAGCTACGAACAGGGATAAAAAGTTAACGTGCTAGAAAATCAACTTTTGACAAGGCCCCTGCTTTGTCTTTTAGTTGGTAACAGCAAACATGTTTTCTTTCTCTGCTCACAGAACGTACCTTGCCAGTAAAAACTCCCGGGTCCTCCTACAATAAGGTCTCCATTCTACAAAACAGAAACAATAATTGGAAAAGAAACACGGATTTTTTTTTTAAAGGGTGATAAATTATTGTTAATAAGCATTGCTCCAATGATTTGTCACATACAAAAAGGCAATTTTTACAAGAGAAGTTACAAGTCATTTTCTTTCCATTTTTGCTTTTGATTATTTAGTTTGTTATCATATTAAATAATTTTAATTTGACTCAGGTAAGTTGAATGCTCTCCCCCTTGAGAATATATGCATTCAATTTTTTGGCACTGCTTCTGGTAAGCAAAATGCCAACATGTTTAATGCTGTACAGCAGGCATGGTCTTTTCAGCCTTGGTGATAAGAAGAAAATTCTGTTCCAATTTATTTCAAGGCCATGGTAATGCCTATTTTTTTTTCATACATCCACAAACACACCTCCTTCTCAGCAGAAGGAGCAAAAATTCCACGCTAGAAAATATAAACATTTTTTCTCAGCTATTTATACCCTGTGTTTCTTTAACTATCAGTAAAAAAAAAGAAAGAAAAGCAGAAAGATAAAAAACACAATGATAAATAGTAAAGAGTTTGTATATTGATGAAATTTTTCCAAACCATTTCAAAACCACAGGATCTTTCCCCCTATATTCTTAGTGGATGCCATTGTGTTTAATTTTGTGAAAAGGTACATGAATTTTAATACAAGCACTAGATTCAATCAGTCAATCACAGCTACGAGATAAAACAAGAAATTCTTGTGCTCTTTTCAGAAAAACATTTCTTCACTGAGTATTTGAGATTTTCATTTAATCGTGATTGCCACAAAGAATGGGAAGGAAGATTTGCTTTTCATTGTATGTATTTTTCTCTTATTTAATAGTCTGCTGTGAGTGAGCATAGATTAATAAAAATAAGGATAAAACAAAATTTTTCTTTCTTTTTTTTTTTTTTACAGTTTTTGGCCTGGGCTGGGTTTGAACCTGATACCTCTGGTATATGGGGCTAGTGCCCTACTCTTTTGAGCCACAGGCGCCACCCGAAAACAAAATATTTTTACAAGACGTAGCCACTGTAGACCAAATATGTTCCCCCAAGGTTCTCTGCTCACTGTTATTTGCAGGATGCAGAAGTGAGAGGTAAAGGGTAAAAATAATATTAGTAAGATTAAATATTAGAAGCTGCAAGACCAAAGGAATTCACCTTATAAAAATCCAGACTAAATCCCGCTTGGCAGTAACCTTGGCCTTCAGGATCAGCATTGCCTAGAACAATCAAAATACATAAATGTTATCACATTATCATGGCTAAGCTGTATTTTATTAAACAATTCAGGATGTTCTATTGTTTTCTCTAGAAACTTCTAAGCTTAAAATGATCACTGTGTAGTTTTATGTTTATTTTTAAAATTCTATCCAAGTCGCTTATTAGACATATTTTCATCTGTTTTTCTCATCCCAAATATCATTGTGATTCTACAGTAAAATCAACTGGAATAACATCCCTTTGGGTTTTGATACCCTTTTGAAAACCAATTCCAGCTTTTCACTTTTCAAACTGTAAATTATTCAAAAGGGAAGAAACATCGCCATTCTTTGAAATTATTTTGCTTTAAAATAGGAAACCAGAAAAAAAATTAAGAGAAAATAATTTTTCACAAAATTCATGGAGAAAATAATCAATGTCAAGTGTTTATTTTAAGTGGCAATTATATAAAAGAACGTGAAGTTCTTTCCTTTACAAAGTCATTTTTTTTCCTTGTTGAGTTATAATTTATGAGAGCTAAAGGAATCTTTCTTCCGGAACTTCAGAGGAACTGTGAATTTTACAGTTGTGTCCCAGAGTGGAGTCAGGAATCCAGGGGAAGCTTGTTGATCATACACAGTTATTTGTTGTCTTTGGAAGTGAAGTGGGAGGTGGGTGTGAATGATCCCCACTTGAATTATGAATAAGCAAGGGCTGCAGGCTTGTCATTAATATGAATGAGCAAGTTCTTGCTCACAGGATCAGTGCAGTTGGTTTGTGGAATTAACATGAGGTTCTCCTTGAAATTCTCTTTTGAAAATAATATCACTGATGTCCCTGTGCTGTGATATGGAGCATAGGCTTGGGAACAAGCTGGCTTTGTGTTAATGATCTGCGAACTCTCTAGCCATGATGGGAAGTCCACTTCTTCGATGATCTGAGGATGCAGAATAATATTAATAGAAATAGGGAGATCATGAGAATGTGAAAATGGTGGTGGTACACCAGAGCTGATGTAATTGTTGGCAATTTATTGAGTTATTCTGCCACTCAACATGAGCTCCAGTTTACCTTTGTTGAGCTATTTTTATTATTTAAGAAAGTAAAGAGTAAATATATCACCACTCTCGAGTGCCCATGCAACTCAAGGTGGGTGCAAACTATAATTTAGATCTTTAGAGAATGGTTCAAACTCACACTGCAACTTCCCCCACACATGAATCTAGATTCCACATGTATTTTAATCAGAGCTTTCACATCCCACAGGGAGTCAGGCAAAAAGGCAGAACTGGAAGCAGTGACAAGTTTTATAAATGATTGTCCTCCATGGTAGTTGGGAGCACAGAATATACTTCCAAGTCAAAACGTGATGGATGGCTTCATCTTTTTAGTGCCAATAGTTTGCTGTTCTGGGGAAGCATCATTAGCAAATCATGCAATGTGATCGGGATAGGCGTTAACACCGATGAAACAAGTTTGGTATCAAATCTCAGTTCTACTACTAATTTGGGGATTCATTTATGTCTCCACCTGACTTTTATCTTTAACGTAATCATACAGACCTTTTACCAAAGCCAAGTGCATGTTGAATGGGACATGCACAGACTTTGCCTCTGACGGGCTGTTGCCTGGGAGCCTCTCCTCCTCCCACTCCAATTGTCACTGATAGAAGGTTCCCTTCCTGTCACCCTGTCTGAAAAGCTCCTCATCTTCTCACTCCCCCAACATCAGTCACTCTCTCCTTCTTGCCTTGCTATATTTTTATGTAACTTTTTCACCGCCTGACTTAGTTATTTATGTGTCTGTTGTCTGTCTTCCCCACTAGCATGTCAGTTTCTTCAACACAGGGGTTTGTCTTCGCTTGTTCCTGGCTGCATTCCCTAAATGTAGACTAGTTAGGGTTCAACTTGTTCAATAAAACCCCTGTCAAATGAATAAGTCTTTGAGTTTCATTATCTACAACATATCATTTATCCCCATTTTAAAGCTATTTAAAATAAAATCTTTATCCCACCAACTATTCATTCAGCTGGCATTTGTCATCACATTGAAGAAATGCCTGATTAATTTCAGTATTTTTAAACAGAAAGGCATAATCATCTCCTTAGAAAAAATCTTCACCAGAAACCATCGGTTAAAATGTTCCTCTCCCAGTTCTTTGAATCTTTTACTCTTAGGGTCTCTTTGTTAACCCTCTAAGACCACTGATCTAGTCTTTGTCTTTCTTGGTTTATTTCTGATATTTTCTCATTTTCTTGCCTAAGGTAATCTTGAACATATAAAAAAAATTCATGCACACTGGAGAAATGTGTTTATAGTCTTAGGGATCAAACTCATTTGGGAGCAAGGTTTTTAAAAAATTAATATTCTGAAATCAGTCACTAGAATGTTCTTTCTAAGGACATTTCCCCCCTGATGTAGTCTTGTGAATTATCAAGAATAAGAAACAATTGGCTCGGCGCCTATGGCTCGGTGGGCTAGGGTGCCAGCCATGTACACCTGAGCTGGCGGGTTCAAATCCAGCCCGGGCCGCCAAACAACAATGACGGCTGCAACCCAAGAAAAATAAGAAGAAAAAAATGGCCGGGCGTTGTGGCAAGTGCCTGTGGTCCCAGCTGCTTGGGAGACAGAGGCGGGAGACTCACATGAGCCCAGGAATTGGAGGTTGCTGTGAGCTGTGATGCCACAGCACTCTATCCAGGGTGACAGCTTGAGGCTCTGTCTCAAAAAAAAAAAAAAAAGAATAAGAAACAAAATCCACTGGTTGCTTATCAAAAAATCTCAATGGTCTATCTGACACATAAAAAACTGGAGTTGTTTACAAAAGGACTCTGAGTAGACGCATCCATCCCTCCACCCATTTATCCATCCATCCATCCATCCACCCGCCCACCCATCCATCCACTCGCCCACCCATCCATCCATCCATCCATGCATCCATCCATCCATCCACCCACCCACCCGTCCATTTGTCTGTCCATTCATCCATCCACCCATCTGTACATCCACCCACCAATCCATCCATCCACCCACCTATCCATCAACCCATCCATCCGTCCATCTATCCATCCATCCGCCCACCCATCCATCCATCCACCCATCTATCCATCCGTCCGTCCGTCCGTCCACTCATCCAGCTTTCCATCCATCCATCCATCCATCCGTCCATCTACCCACCCACCCACCCACCCATCCATCCACCCATCTGTACATCCACCCACCCATTCATCCATCCACTCAGCCATCTGTTTATCCACCCACCTATCCATCCATCCATCCACCCATCCATCTGTCCATCCACCCACCCATCCAGCCTTCCATCCAGCCAGCCATCCATCTGTCCATCTACCCACCCACCCACCCATCCATCCATCCATCCACCTACCCATATATCCATCCATCCATCCATCCACCCACTCACCCATCCAGCCTTCCATCCATCCAGCCAGCCATCTGTCCATCTAGCCAGCCACCCAGCCACCCACCCACCCATCCATTCCTCCATCCATCATGAGATCCACAAGTCTTCACTTATTCTACAAAGGTGAAATAATTAAATAGCAGTGTCCCAAAGCTGGTACTCACAGGCTTGCTTTAAAGGATGCTTTGCTAGAAGATTCCTAGAACTGCTAGATGAAATTTGGACTCTAAGTGTACAGAGTGTTTTTGATAATGGAGGGATTAATCATCTTAAGCAGATAACCATATTATACAAATAATAACAGGTTAAACAGAAATCTCAAGCATGATGCATCTCCTAGGTCCAAACATGCTAATGGATACCATTCCTGCAATAAACAAGTAAAGTAGGCAGTGTTCTTGAGAACACAGGGTGTGACTTTTTAATAGACTGATGGTTTAAGGTTTCTAAAATAAAGAACTGATCAATTCTACCACCAAATTTCTAAAACCAGAAATTTTCTAAAGCATGCAGGAAAATCATAAGAATTCCATACCTTGGCCCTGCTTGCATATCAAGACACCGGTTATCAGAATCTTTACCTGTCTCCAACACTTCTTCCTGGTAATCCTATAACCTATCCATGTGTTTTGAACTTTATGCTTCCCTGTCCATGACAGAAAAGCTCTCAAGCTAAATTTCAGATGGAAGGAATAAAAACAACTTACTGTTCCGACAGGGAGAATACTCAGCGTAGGCACTGAAATTCTGAATTGCAACATAGCAGGTACCAACTGGGTCCTTTGAGGGTGTTGGTTTAAGAGTCCTCCAGTGATATAAAGGAGCACAGGCCTAGGAAACATCAAAGTCACAAAAATACATTTTTGATAAGTTTCTTACGCTATATTTGAGTTACTAATTTGTGTACCTGAATTTATGATAAACCAAGTTAAATTATTAAGCAAATTCAGTGGCCTTCAGTGTGCTAGTGAGTCAGTCCCTGCGATCGTCAGGGTTAAACTCCCAAAGCCAATTTTTAACAATCATACACTGTAGAATTGGCAAAAATTAAACATATACATAAAATGAGTTTTCCCCATACACTCTTAAAATTTTTGCCAAAGAAAACAAATGGAAAATAGTTCCTAAAAGCAGAGAACTAATATTTTCTTTTCTTTTTTTTTCTTAAAGAACCTACATAAAAAGCAAATGAATTAATCAGTGAATTAGTGTGATGTCTTAACATGAGAAATATTTACTTTGTCTAATTGTTGCTTTAAAAAATGACTTTCTAATCAAAGGAGGGAGACAAGTTAGTAACCTGTTTTGTGGATTCTCCTACTCTGCCTGGGCTTGTTATGGAGAAATTTACTGAGATAAACTTCAAGGACCTCAGACCACCTTTTTGAGAAAGGTGAGTTATTCCAAATCATTCCATAAATGAGGGAAAAACCCCGAAGTGTTAGGAATGAAAATGTTCTATGCTTATTCCCCACTAACATATAAAATGGCAAATTAAATAGCGGTATATACTACACAAATATTCAATCATGCTTTGAAACTTCTTTTAGAATTTATTGAACTGCCCACAGCTTATAACCTAGAGCTTTTCACATAAAATTTGCTTAATAGATGCATATTGAATTAAATTAAATGCAGGCCCACTAGTTAGAAGAGGAAACCAGAATTTCACAACAGCAAATGATTACGCATTTGTTGATACATCTTTGCTTTTATGATGTATGATTTGTCGTGTTAGAATCTGACTGGATACCTTATGTATGCCTTCTCATTTTAGGAATGTTGCTTTGGAGAAAAAATATATTTTATGACATTCTGCCTTATGGCACCATTTCTAGGACTAAATTATGGTGAATGGAGGATATTGCCTCTAAAATAGTTTGCCTAATATCAGGAATTTTATCATCAAAGATGAATTTAAACAACAACAAGAAAAATGTGAAATGCTCTGGCTGTTTTTTAGAGTACTGTACTTCTAAGAAAAGTACTGTATTTGAAAAGATGAATGTGAATTCTCTTTAGGTAAATTAAATAACTTTACTTTTGCAAGAAATGAGCGAGGTGATAGTGTATAAAACATAGGCACTTTTTGACTTCTGTTTTGCCTGTTGGATTCCTCCATTAAGTTTTATCTGATTGCCCAAACATTCATCTCTGAGGACACAGCATCACAGAATCCTGTAAAATGGAGCACTGGCCTACCTTCTAATTTGATGGCATTACACTTACATCCATCCCAGAGAAGAAAGATCTCAATTTTAAAGTACTTTATGATTCCACATGTGTCCTTGGTGATTTAGTTCAATGTATAACTACTCTTAGGAAAGATAACTCAAATTCCCAAGTAAATCACCTGTCTACAACTTCAGCTTTGTGGTTTTTACTCTCTGTAGATTGCAGAGTCTTGGCCAATAACCCCCAACTTTCTACCTCACCTAGGGTCCCTAATCTTAGGTTCCCTTAGTGAACTGACAAGCTGTTGAGTTGATAAATTGCACAGAAGGTGTGAATGGTGAAGCATAGTCTGGTCAGTGACGCGGTCACCCGTGTAGCCCAATATTATCCACCTTCCATTTCACTAAAGGACATTTAATGCCATGAATTCTATCCAAAGTTGGCCTGATATCAGCTCTAAAAAGTTAGGCTTTTTAACATCAATTTTCACAATGACCTGAAACACCCTGATGTGATGTGTTTGGGCTTTGACACAATCCTAATATCCACACCCATGATACCTGGATATTCACAATGATACTTCTGTAGGCAGCATTTTGTGGTTCTAATAAACTACATTTCATGGAGGAGGATTTAATTGGCCATTTCGCTGTATCCCAGCACTCGAAGGAAAGCAATTAACTTGAAATATACTTTATATTACTTCCTATTGCATGATTTAGAAAATGCAAACACGCCAAAAAGAAAAAACATGATGTATTATTTTATTTTCAATGGTTTTGAAATAAATATTGAATAAATGTGCAACAATTATATATATTACAGATAAAAATCACATAGTATCCAAAAGGTTTCTTAACCCCAAACAGTTATTAAATGGAGTTAGTTTTTCTTTTCTCTTTTCTTTTCCTTTATTTTTGTTTCTTTTCCCTTTTTTATATCCTTTCCTTTTCATTTTACTCTCTTCTTTCTTTTTAAGAAACAGGGTCTTGCTATGCTGCCCAGGCTTGTCTCAAACTACTGGGCTCAAGCAATCCTCCCACCTTGGCTTCCCAAATAGCTGGGACTACAGGTGTAAACCACCACTCTCAGCTTAGTTTTTCAATAGTATTATAATTCCCATAAGTTCTACCCCACTAAAGGATAAAAAAGTTCTTACCAGTTCTGAAATGTGAAAACTATATATTAATGCAAATACAATTCTACAGGGACCACATTGTAAATTCTGGATGTTTAACCATAGAGACCTAGCTATACTTTTTATGTCACCTGTTTCATGTCAAAATCTCTTAGGGGTGGGGAATTTAACCACAGACTAAATAAAGCAAGGCATTTCCTTTAGATACTTATTATTATTACATCATAATTCAAATAGCTTGAGACAAATCCTAAAAGCCAAAGTTATTGCTTTGTTGTTATAAGGAAACTAAAGCCAATGGGTTAAAAAATTCCCCTAGCTACAAAAACTTTCAGTTCAATAGTCATTTATTTCTCAATAACTTAGACATGTATGATTGATTAGAACAACCAAATAACAGAATCATAAAGTCGCAGCACTTTATAGCTAAAAGGTATTTATTTGGGAATAAGGTTTTTCATACTTTAAAAAGTATTAATGAACCCAGAAAATCACACTGTTAGTGGCTTTTTAAAAATTATTACTAAAGAAAATTTTCCTTCAGTTCTGAAAAGGACCGATTATATCATGATAGATCAATTTTTAAAATATTCTTACAGGAATAGTCCTTTATCTCTGGTCAAATCTGAATTAATCTTAAGCAATAAATTATTTACATCTTTGAGATTTAGGTTTTGCTTTTCTATTTTTCTTAATCACTTTTGAAATCTTTGAACATATCTAACTGATCTTTTGGAAAATAAGCTTTATTTATAGCTCTGAGTGCTAACATATTCTTTAATTCTAAGTAGTAGACTTATTTTAAAATGCCAACAAACTTATCTCTGGAAGTCTAATGTGTTCCTATATGAAAGGATTTTTCTAAATATGAAGTTAAAATATTTCAGTGCATATAGTGTTCGAAAGCAATACCACAAACACACAATTCATACTCACCACAACTTTCCCTTTGTGAGCTTTAACTGTTGCCCCGAACCACTGATTTGATTTAAACTCTATGGGTTCTTTGGTTCCATTAACTCTGATCTTTCTGTTGTCTAGAAAAGAAGGTATGAATGCTTAAATATTTTTAAGACATGGAAGGCAATTAAAGTATATAATAAATTTGTACATTAAGAAATACTAGAAGAGCTAAAACTAATCCTTCTCAAGCTCATCCAAAAACTTGACAAGGAAGGAATAGTTGCAAAGGCCAGCATTGCCCTAATACATTAAAAGACATTGCAAAAAAAAAAAAGGAAAATTACAAGCCAATATCTCTGATGAACAAGGATGCAAAAATCCTCCACAAAATACTAGCAATCCAAATTCAATAGCACAATAAAAGGATCAAGTGGAATTTATCTCAGGGATGCAAGAATGGGTCAATATTTGCAAATGAATAAATGTGATGCTACACAGTAGCAGAATGAAAGACAAAAGCCATACAATCATCTCAACAGATACCAAAAAAGCACTTGACAAAACTCACCAGGAGGGGGAAAAAGGAAGCAAGGATGTCGAAAACAATCAGAAAAAAATAACAAAGTGATTTAATTCCTTACCTGTTAATAATAACGTTGACTGAATGGGTTAAACTCTAACCAAAAGACATAGAATTGGCTGAATAAATTAAAAAACAATAGCCAAATCTATGTGGTCTACAAAAGACCCATTTTAGCTTTAAGGACACGTATAGGCTGAAAGCGAAGGGATGGAAGAAGACAGTCCATGCAAATAGTAACCATAAGAGGGCAGTAGTGGCTACCCTTATATCAGATAAAATATTAATAGAATTTAAGTCAAAAACTATTACAAGAGTCAACAATGCTCATTATTTAGTGATAAAAAGATCAATTCATCAAGAGGACATAACAATGATAAATATATAGGGGTTGCCAAAAAAGTATACACACTTTAAGAAAAAAACTATATTGAAATTGTAATACATGGGTCACATTTGACATCTCCAATTACAAGAGGTGCTCAAAGATGACTTGTATTACTCTTTTATTATTAGTATATACTGAGTATTTTATATATAAATATATTTTTTTCTTTTTGAGACAGAGTCTTTATAGAATGCCGTGGCATCAGAGCTTACAGCAACCTCAAACTTTTGGGCGCAAGTGATCTTGCCTCAGTTTTTCATTTTTAGTAGAGACATGGTCTCCTTCTTGCTCAGGCTGGTTTCCAACTCATGAGTTCAAGCCATCCACCCACCTTGGCCTCCTAGAGTGTTAAGATTAGAAGAGTGAACTACCACGCCTAGCCTGAGTATTACAATTTTAATACAGTTTTTTCTTTCCTTTCTTAAAATGTGTGTACATATTTTTGGCACCCTCTGTATATGCACTGAATGCTGGAAAACCTAAATATATAAAGCAATTATTGGTGTGCATGAAGGAATAAATAGATAACAATATAGTAACAGTGTAGGAACTTCAATACCCTACTTTCTACAAAGGTCAACAAAAAAATACTGAACTTGAACTGTAGGTTAGAGCAAATGGAATATATATATATATATATATATATATAACTTATATTGTATATATACATATATAAAACTTATATTGTATATACACATAATATAAATATATACATTTTTATAAATATATAAATACATATATACATATTTTTCAATCCAAAAGCAGCAGAATATACATTCTTTTCTAGTGAACATAGAACATTTTCCAAGATAGAACATATGTTAGGCCACAAAGCAAGTCTTAACAAACCCAATAAGATTAAAATCATGTCCAGGATTACTTCTGATCATGACAGTACAAAACTGGAAATCGATAACAGGAGTAATCTTACAAAATTAACAAATATATGAAAATTAAACAACATACTTCTAAATAGCTAATGGTTCAAAGAAGAAATCAAAAGAAAAATTTAAAAACCTCTTGAGACAAACAATAACCCATACACAGAATGTATGAAAATACATGGGAGCAGAAAAAGCAGTTCCAAAAGTGAAGTTTTCAGCACTATCTTATAAAAGAAGAAGGATTCCTAATACACAGCCTAACATCATGCCTCAAGAATCTGGAAAAAGAAAAATAAACTAAACCCAATGTTAGCAGAAGGAAGGAATAATAAAAATCAGAATAGAAATAAATAGAGCACAGGAAAAAAATAGGAAAAAAATCAGTAAAATTAAGAGTTAGTGTTCTGAAAAAATAAACAAAATCAACAAACTCCCAGTTAAACTAAGAAAAAAAGGACAAAATACTGAAATAAAATCAGAAGGGAAAATAGAGACATTACAGGAAATGTCTCGAATTAAATAGATCATGAGAATACTTAGTAATATGAACAACAGCAGTCATGCACTGCACAATGGCATTTCAGTCAAGGACAGAAGGCATATATGATGGTGGTCCCATCAGATTATAATACCGTATTTTTGCTATACCTTTTCTTTGTCTATATATATTTAGATGCACAAATACTTACCATTATGTTACAATTCCCTGAAGTTCTCAGTACAGAAATATGCTATGTAGGTTTATAGCCTAGGAGCAATAGCTTATACCACAGAGCCTAAGTGTTTAGGAGACCAGCCCATCTAGGTCTGTAAGCGCACTCTATAGTGTTTACACAATGATGAAATTGCCAAATGACACATTTGTCAGAACATGTCTCCATCAAGAAATAATTCATTACTATATAAGCCCACAAATTAGATAACCTAGAAACAATGGTTGACGTTCTACAAAATGCAACCTTCCAAGATTGAATCAGGAAGAAATAGAAAGCCTGAACGCACCAATACTGAATAAAAAGATTGAAAGAATAATTGAAAACTTTTCAACAAAGAAAAGCCCAGGACCAGATGGGTTACACCAAACATTCAAAGAATTATTACTTATACTTACTAAATTCTTCCTCCCCAACAAAAAATGAAGTTAGAGGGAAAACTTCAAACACATTTTATGAGGCCTGTATCACCTCAATACCTAAGTCAGACAAAGGAACCATAAGAAAAGAAAAATATAGGCCAGTATCTCTGATGAACATGGATGCAAAAATGCTCAATACAATATTAGCAAACCTGGCCAGGTGCAGTGGCTCATGCCTGTAATCTGAGTATTCTGGTTGGCTGAGGTGGGTAGACTGCTTAAACTAAGGAGTCTGAAACCAGCCAGAGCAAGAGTGAGATCCCCATCTCTACCAAAAATAGGAAAAATTAGCCCGGCATTGTGGCAGGTGCCTGTAGTCCCAGCAACTACAAAGACTGAGGCAAGAGGAACTGGAACCCAGGAGTTTGAGGTTGCTGTGAGATATGATGCCATAACACTCTTCTCAGGGCAACAGAGTGAGACTGGCGCAAAAAAAAAAAAAAAAAATTAAACAAACCTAATTCAACAACACGTCAAAAAGAATATGTATCATAAACAAGTGTGATTTATCCTGGCATGCAAGGCTACTTTAACATATATAAATCAATCAGTGTGATATATTACATTAAGAGAATGAAAAATACAAACCACATGATTATTTCAATTGATGCAGAAAGAGCATTTGACAACATTTAGCATCCTTTCTTGGTTAAAACTCTTAACTATTTAGGTATAGAAAAAAGTACTTCAACATAATAAAGGTCATTTATGAAAAACTCACAGCTACCATCCTAATCAATGGGAAACAACTGAAAGCTTTTCCAAGACCCACTCCAAAGCAAGGATGCCCATTCTTGCCACTTTTATGCAATATAGTATTGACTGGAATACTAGCAAGAGCAACAAAACAAGAAAAAGAAATAAAAGGGATTTCAATTGGAAATAAAGAAGTAAAATTATCTCTACTCACAAATGGCATAATCCTATAGGTAAAGAAACCCAAGGATCACAAACTATTAGAACTAATAAATTCAATAAAATCAAAGGACACAAAATCAACATACAGAAGTCAGTATTTCTATAAACTACCTGAAAAGAAATCAAGAAAACAATCCCACTTTTGATAGCATAAAAAAGAAAACCTAGGAATAAATTTAACCAAGGAGGTAAAAGATTTATACATTGAAAACTGTAAAACAGTGATAAACCAAAGAAAACAAATAAATGGAAAGCTATCCCATGATCATCCATGGGAATAACTAATATTGTTAAATGTCCATGATATTCAAAGCAATATACATATTTAATGCAATCCTTACAAAAATTCTAATAGTATTCTCCACAGAAATAGATAGACCTATCCTAAAACCTGCACCACACTGCAGAAAAACCCAAACAGCTAAAGCAATATTAATAAAGAGACACAAAGTTGGAGGTACAACACTTCCTTTCTTCTTCTTTTTTTATTTTTATTTTTTGAGACAGAGTCTTACTCTATCACCCTAGTAGAATGCCCCAGTGTCATAGCACCTCAAACTCTTGGGCTCAAGAGAGTCTTCTTCCTCAGCCTCCTGAGTAACTGGGAATATAGGCATTGGCCGCCATGCCATCTCCGCTATTTTTTAGAGATGGCCTCGCAGAGTGCTAAGATTACAGGTGTGAGCCACTGCACCCAGCCAGCATAATGCTTTCTGATTTTAAATTATTTTATAAAGCTAGAGTAATCAAAACAGTATGATCCAGTCATAAAAACAGAATCATAGACCAATGGGAACAGAATAGATAGCTTAGAAATAAATCCAAACATATATGGTCAACTAATTTTTGACAAGGCACCAACAGGGCACAACAAGGAAAGGATTTTCTCTTCAATAAATGGTGCTGGAAAACTGGATTTCCACATGTAAAAAACTTATTTGGACCCTTGTCTTATTCCATATATAAAAAATCAACTCAAAATGGATAAAATACATGAAACCATAAAAATCCTATTTCAGAACACAGAGAAAAAGTTCCCTGATAGAGACCTTCGCAATGATTATTTTTGCTATCACAACCCAAGCTTGGGCTATAAAAGCAAAAATATGTAAATGAGGCTATGTCAAACTAAAAATCTTTCTCCTGGCAAAGGAAACAATGAGCAAAATAAAAAGGCAATTCATAGACTGGGAAAAACATTTGCAAATGGCGGCACCTGTGGCTCATCGAGTAGGGCGCTGGCCCCATATACCGAAAGTGGCGGGTTCAAATCCGGCCTCTGCTGAACTGCAAAACAGAAAGATACCCGGGCGTTGTGGCGGGCACCTGTAGTCCCAGCTACTCGAGAGGCTGAGGCAAGAGAATCGCTTAAGCCCAAGAGTTGGAGATTGCTGTGAGCTCTGTGATGCCACAGCACTCTACCAAGGGTGACAAACTGAGACTCTGTCTCTAAAAAGAAAAAAAAAACATTTGCAAACCATGTATTTGATAAGTGGTTAGTTAATGTTCAAAATTTATAAGGAATTCTAACAACTCAATGGCAGGGAAACAAATAACCTCATTAAACAATGGGCAAAGGACCTGTAAAGACGACATAAAAATGATCAATAGGTACATGAAAAGGTACTCGACATCACTAATTAGGAAAATGCAAATTAAATTCACAGAGATATTATCTCACACTTTTAAGGATGTCTACTCTCAAAAGACAAGAGATAAATGTTGGTGAGGATGTGAAGAAATGGCAACCCTAGACATTAACAGTGGGAATGTAGATTGCCATGGCCAGTATGGAAAACAGTATGAAGGCTCCCAAAGAAATTAAAAATAGAACTACCATATTACCCAGTATTCTCTCTTCTGGATATAATCCCCCCAAAGATGATAGCACCCTCTCCTGAAGGTATCTGCACACCCACGTTCATTGCAGCATTATTCACAATAGCTATAAGGTGGAAATAAATGTACATTCATAGAGGAATCAATAAAGAAAATGTGGTTTGTATTAATACAGGGTGGCCACAAGCAAACTGTTTTAAATTGCACATGAACTTTATGGTCACCCTGTCTAAGCATCCCTTAGGAAGTGCAGGGGATTGATTCTGAGACCCCACCCCCCAAGCATGCTAAAAATCTGTGTATACAGAAGTCCTACAGTCATCCCTGGGGAACTCCCATATGTGAAAAGCCAATGTACACAGGTTTTTTGTATTTTTGTTTAATTTTTTTTATTAAGTCATTTGTACCTAGATCATGAATACATTTATGCCATTATGGGATTCAATATGTTGATTATTTGTACAAATTGGAGAGCTTACATCCTACTAATCAACATAGCCTTCACCTCATTTACCAAATTACAGCGTTAAGACATTTATGATCTGTACCTGATAAATCCAACTTGTGCTTGCAATATGCTCCATAGGTGTGGTCCTCCCACTAACCCTCCCTCTAACAACCCCCCCCTTCCTTTCTCCCTCCCCTTCCCTCCTTCATCCTAGGCTATAGTTGTGATTCATTTTTCATATGCAAATATGAGTGATTATAAATTGGTTTCATAGTAATACTGAGTACATTGGATATATTTTTTTCCATGCCTGAGATACTTTACTAAGAAGAATATTTTCCATATACACAGGTTTTGCATCCAGCAACTATGGCATTTTTTTACCCGTGTGTGGTTGAAAAAAAAAAATCCAAGAACAAGTGGACCTGTTCAGCTCAAATCCACACTGTTCAAGGGTCAACTGAACCCTAACATTATTCAGCCACAGGAAAAAGGAGATTGTGGCATTTCTCACAGCATGGATGAACCAGGCGGACGTTATGTTGTGTGAAATAAGCCAGGCACAGAGAGAAACATCCTGCATGGTCTCATATTTGGAATATACACGTAAGAAAAGGTTAAATATGCAGAGAGAGAATGAAACACTGGTGACTACGGGCAGGGGGATGGAAAGAAAAAATGGGGAGATGTAAGTCAAAGAATACAAAGTAGCAGACAGGGCAAACCGAGATCTAATGTGCAACGTGAAGGCTAAAGTTAATAAAATTGAATAGTATCAGGGATTTTTGTTAAATAATTAGACTTTAGCTGCTCCTGCCATAAGAAATTAATTACATAAGACGCTAGCTTTGTTAATCTGCTTCACTATAGTACCAAGTTTTCTACCTATGTGTATTCCTAACACCATGCTGCAAACCTCAAATAGGCACAATAAAATTTATTTTAAGAAGTACATAGAAATAAATTTAACCAAAGGAGGTGTAAGATCTGTACAATGAGAAGTATAAGACAGTGAAGAAAAAAAATTGAAGGCACAAATAAATAGAAAGATAACCTGGGTTCACGGATTGCAAGAATTTATATTGTTAATATGTATACACTACCCGAAGTGATCTGCAGACTCAATCCAATCTTTATCAAAATTCCAATGACATTTTTTACATTAATAGAAAAAAAATCCTAAAATTTGTATTAAACTACAAAAAAAAAAATTACATAGTCAAAATGATCCCAAGCAGAAGGAACCAAGCTGGAAGCATCAAACCACCTGACTTCAAAATATACTGCCACAGTACAAGAAGCATAAAAACATGGTACCAGCAGAAACACAGGAGCATTAACCAGTGGAACAGAATAGAGTGTGCAGAGACAAGCCCATGCATATATAGCCTAGGGGTCTTCGACAGAAATGTCCAGAATATACAGTGGGGAAAGGATTGTCTCTTTAATAAACGGTGTTGGAAAAAACCAGATATCCACCTGCAGAAGAGTAAAATTAGATCCTATCTCATCCCCAAACTCAACTCACAATGGATTAAAGGGTTAGACATAATGCCCCGATTTGTAAAACTTATAGAAGGAAACAAAGAGGAGATGCTGTTTGACTTGGGTCTTGGCAATGATATTTTGAATATACTCTCAAAAGTAATAGCAACAAAAGCAAAAATAGACAACTGGGATTAGATCAAATTAAAAAGCTTCTGTGCAGCCAAGGAAACAATTAATGAATTGAAAAGACAACCTATGGAATGGCAGAAAATATTTGCAAGCCATATATCCGATTAAGAGTTCATATCTAAAACATATAAGAAACTCAACTCAATAGCAAGGAAACGAATAATCTGATTAAAAACCTAACAAAGGACCTGAATATTTTACAAATGACCCACAGGTATATATGTAACAAATGCTCAATGTCACTAATTATCAGGAAAACGCAAATTAAAACCACTATGGGGTACCTCCTCACCCCTGTTGGAATGGCTACTACCAAAAAGAGAGAAGATGACAGATGTCATTGAGATCGTAGAGAAAGGGAATCCTACTACTATACTCTTCGGTGAGAATGTAAATTAGTACAGCTATTATGGAAACAGCATAGAGATGCCTCAGAACATTAAAAATAGAACTGCCATATGATCCAACTACCTCACTCCTGGGTGTATGTCCAAAGGAAATGAAATTGGTCCATCAAAGAGACATCTACATGCCCATGTTCATTACAGAGTTATTGTCAATAGACAAGGTATGACATCATCTGACGTGTCCACCAACAGACAAATGGGTAAAGAAGATGTGGAACAGGGGACGCTAACACTGGCCCCAAGAAAGAAGGAAATCCAGTTGTTTGTGACAGTGAGGATGACCTGAGGGTGTTATGGTAAATGAAGTAAGCCAGACACAAAAAGACAAACCCTGCATGATCTCACTTACATGCAGAATCTAAAATAGTTAAAAGCATAGAAGCGGAGAGCAGGAGGGAATTCACGGAGGCTGGTGGGGGAGGGTGCGTGGCAGAGATGTTTGCCAAAGGGTACAAAGTTTCACTTGGGATTAATAAATTCTGGAGATCTATGGTACAGCATGGTGACAATAGTTAATAATAACGTATTGTGTACTTGAAAATCGCTAAGGGAATAGATTTTAAATGTTCTCACCACACACGCACAGAAAAAAAATACATACCTATGTTAGGTGGTGGATGTGCTAATTAGTTTAATTTAATTATTTCATTATATATATATATATATATATATATATGTATATATCAAAGCATCACATAGTACACCAGAAATATATACAATGTTTACTTGTCAGTTCTAAAAAATACATGAAAACCAATTTTCATACAAAAGGGGATTCTCTTTAAGTCTAAGCTAGTCTAAGTCTCGCATTCTTAGATAAATGCGAAATGAAAATATGTATTTGAACATGATGTTTTACAACTTAAAACGAGCATCAAGACAACGCTTTGCCTTTCAGTTTTGCAAAGTTTTGCATTTCAGAGACAACGGTACTGTAAACTTAACGTAGACGCTGAAGGTCTTGAATCTACGCTTCAGTTATTGATTTGTTTCCAATGAAAGGGCAAATATTTGTAACTGCTCTAAAGAATTATAAATCTTTTTCAGTGGTGAGACACGTGAGATTCTCCTTTGTCCCAGGGATCTCAGCACCCATTAGCAGAAACCAGCATGGAGAACTCCAAGGTCTTGGTTTTTAATGGAGTAACATGTGTCTACATAGCCACGGAAGATAACACCCCAACACAATCTTACATACACTTTGCAGATGTCAACAGGAGGAGAACCATCTGGGTAGAACTCAACCCAATTATAACACACTTCAGGGCTTAATAAAAAGCAGATTTTTTTTCCCCTCTTGATTTCCGGGTAAACTTACTTCACATATGGTTCTAACTGCCCAGTTTTAACCAGAGCTTTTTCAGTCATAACTAGTGAATTTCTAAAGACACTGGCCTAAGCCATCTTATTTGTGTTTCCTATGATGTGCGTTTTATTTTTCTCCCTTGACTCTATAATAAATACATTACAAAATTAACTTTTGACTCCTATAAAGTAAGGCCAAAAGAAACACATAATTAAACCTTCAATTGAGTTTAGTTATGATTACAAACTTTTTAAAGAATAAATTATATGGATATTCTCAATCTTATCCTAAAATTTACATTCTGACATGTTAGTGAAAAAGAAAATAATAATGAATTTACTTCTTAAAAGTCTTATGCTTTTGATTTTTCTGGACTTTTTAAAAAAGCAAGTTCTGGAAATCCTCACCTAAAATACACACCACTAGTGAGGAATTAGAGAATCCTACAGTTTGTAGCCTAAAATGGAAAATATAAACATTACTATTTATGTCTAAGCAACTTGAAAGATCATAGAACTCAAAGCCAAAGGATCTTGCCACCATTACCTGGGCAACCTTGGGCAATTTGTTTAATCTTTTGGAGTTTTAATTTCTTTTGTAAAATCAAGCTGAGAATACTTCCTCTTTCACGGGTGGTTATAACGTTGCAAGGGTCACGTGAGGTTAATGAATGTGAAAGTTCTTTAGAAGCTGGGAACTCACATACTACAGAAATCTTGTAGCAATACAGCTGTAGGTCCATAACTTAAAAAAAAAAACAAAAAACTCTTAATTAGAAACACTGAAACTTAAGAGTTAGAAAGGACCTCACAGACGTGCTTGTATAATATGTTGTTATTAATGATTAGTGGCACTCAGGAATGAAATTAGGGACACCTCACAGGATTCTCAATGTGGCTTTGGGCCATAGGGATAAGTCCTATAGCTGTTGAGAAGCTTCTAAACTATTAAAGAGCTGTGAAAAGAAGATAGTACCTCAAAACTTCAAACAGTGTTAAATGAATATCCCAGAAGGACTTAAGAATACCAGGCTTCTGTGAAGAAAACAATGAATTATACAGGAAAAAAAAAGAAAGAAAAAGAAGAAACCAGCTCCAACATGGACGTTCCTTTCCGGATAAAATGATGTGACTCTGCCTGGGTGGTTCCTAAGGCGTCTTTTCTGCTATTATGGGATGAACTGTGGTTATTTTTCAGCGCATTCCTCTTCTGGACCAAGACTACAAATGAATGGCGCCCAGTCCTAGGAGCCTGACAGAGAGAAGTCTGGCCTACGGCTCTGTTTACTCTCGTGAGTTTTGATCTAGGTGTGTAATCCTTTCATTGGTCTTTAAATCAACAGAGCACCTTTTAAAAATTCTGTTTATTATTTTGATCAGTTCTCTGACTTTAAATCTAACATTGCAATTTTACAAAGTGTCAAATAAGTAAGATACCTTTGGGTTGATTGTCAAGGTAACCTTTCCCTAATTTCCCACCCTCCTTTCCTGAACAAGACACTTTCATGCAAATAATCTGACAGTGTTTAGTGCTCTCCATGGCAAACTGGTGATGCTCAGTGAACCTTGCATGCAAAGAGGATATTTGTGATTTAATTCAATCTGATCTTCGATGGAAACAACCTCCAGGTACTTCTGTCGTTGCTCAGCACTATTTCTACCCTACTGATCTCTCTTCTGTAGGGCAAAGGCTATAAACCTGGAAAATGTTTCCCATATTCTCTTATGAGCAGGATTCTGGATGAATGAGAGCTCAGAGGAAGAAGAAAAGACAGATTCTGTCATTTTCAGCTGTGGGCAGCACAAGGGATCAGCAGTGACAGACGGGATGTTCTTCCAGCATCTCCCAAAGACCCTCCGATAATCAGCTCCTTGGTGCTTTGGGCATCTGAGATCAAGTCCTGTCATCCTGAACTTCCAGATTCCTTGATCCACAGACAGCGACCTTCCTGACCTCTATATCTCTGCCTTTCCGATGGCTCTGAAAACCTCTCTGCCTCTGTATGAAATGCCTCCCTACTTGTAATGACCAAAGTGGTTTTTGTTTTCCTCACCACACCACTGATTAACAGGAAGCAAAACTTTTGAGGTAGGACCACATGTCCTCTGGAGCAGAAGGAAGGCATGTGGTTAGCCCCAAGAGCATTGTCAACCCACATAACTCTAGAAAAGACTAGTGGTTCTGCAATCTGATGAAGCCCATTAGCAACCTAACCAGCTTTCTCAGCATATCACAAACGATGCAAAAAGCAAAACCAAAAGCTAGGAAATGCTGGTATGGTGACTGCATATGATGTAAAGTTTTTTAAAAGGCAGAAGACTATTAACAAAGGTAATCAATGAAATGACCAGAAATGACATGTTCATTTTATCGGCCACACTGACTGATCTCCAAAGTAGCACTCAGGAAGGAGGGCTCCTCAGCTGTTATTGTAGGACTTCCAAAGTTTTTCCCCAGTCTGGATGACCGGAAAGTGGTCCTTCATTTCCTTTTCATTTGCATTTCCCTGACATCTAACAAGCCCTATCATCCTTTCATGTTTATGGACCATTCACTTTTTGCTTCCGTGAATTGCCAGTTCATCACCTTGCTCATTTTCTTGTTTGGTTATGAGTTGTATTGATTAGTAAATATATTTGGAGTGTTTGATTCTTTTTCCCACATCTATGTTGCAAACATCTTTCCCCAATTTTTTCTAGTCTT
The DNA here is from genome assembly GCA_963574655.1 of Perodicticus potto. Lineage (NCBI taxonomy): Eukaryota > Metazoa > Chordata > Mammalia > Primates > Lorisidae > Perodicticus > Perodicticus potto. The sequence continues at coordinate 14,337 of CAUYRH010089194.1, read as the reverse complement.
TTAATTTAATTTTTGGGGAGGGTTGTCCATCTGGAATTTATTTTTGTTTATAAGGTAGCAGAGATGCCTTACTTATTTAAATATGAAAAGCCGGTTGCCCCAATAGCACTTGTTGGGAAAACTGCACTCAGGGACTTGCATTCCACCTCTGCAATAATAAATCCTGATTTGACCTGAGGGGCTGACATGATCAGGCCCCGCCCACTTCTCTCACCTTAACCTCTTCCACTCCCTGGGCCTATTCATTAACCTGAGGATGGGCTGACTTTCTGTGCTTTGATCACACCCAGCTTTTTGGGTCTTCCCAGGGCACTTACAGAACACTCTTCCTCTGCTGTTCCCCTCTGCTGCCTTCTCTTTTCTCAGTGTGAAACTCCTTGCTCCAACACCATGTCCTCCAACACATTCCCTGTGACCCCAGCTCTATCTACCCTTGTCATTCACTCTCCCTTTACCCTTTTAAATTTTCTTCATGGCACCTGTCACTATGTCAGACAATCTGATTTGTTAGTTTCCATGTTTATTGCAATAGGACAGATACAATATGATACAGGGGTCCAAGAGGAGTTGCAAATCCATATGTCTGCACGCGGATAGTAGCCATCCCCTTGAGAATAAACATGGATTCCATGAACAGAGACATTCTCTGCTTGGCCTCTGCAATTTCCCAGTTCTACACTTGATCTTAGCCAGAGGCTAAGAAGCGATAATGTCCTACTTCTAAAACAATGTCTGGCGCGTAGTAAGTAGGCCCTTAGTAAGGGCCGAATGAATGGCCAGGTTCCCATCTCTTCACTCAGAAGTCTGTTTTAGGTACAAGGTCCAGTATGATCCTGCTTTTCCTTAAAAACCAGATGTTGGAGGTCAGCTGCGGTGGCTCGGGTGCACCTACAATTCTAACACTTTAGGAGTCTGAGTCAGGAAATCGCTTGAACTCAAGAGTTCGAGATGAGCCTGGGCAAGAATGAGACCTGTCACTATTAAAAATAGAAAAATTAGCTGGGTGTGGCAAAGGCCACTTGTAGTCCCAGCTACTTAGGCTGAGGCAGGAGGATGGCTTGAGCCCAGGAGTTTGAGGTTGCTGTGAGCTATTACAATGCCACACTGCATTCTAATCTGGGTGACAGAGCAAGACCCTGTCTCAAAAAAACAAACAAAAAACCCTTCAAATGTGTGTGTAAGATTGTGCGCCTCTGGGTAGACACAAAGTGTGGGTGACCTTGACCTTCAAGGCAGGGAGGATACATGTTTTAATGGTCTTTTATGTTCCCATTGAGTATATTTCTGTATTGTTTGAGTTTTTACTGTGAGCATTGTTAACATCTATAACCTGGAAAGAAAACAAAAAGGAAAATCTAAAGATAAAATCCAAAGCTCTGTAGGCCAACCTGGGAAATTGAGATGGGTGGTAGCAGTGAAATGGATTTGGCTCCTGCTACATTTCTGGGCTTTGAAACAATCTCCCTGAAATCGGCCAGTCTGGTCTCTGGGTAGTCCAGGTACAAATCCCAGCGGGGGGCAAGACTACTAGCCTTAGATTCCTTTCTTTGTGGGAATATGCAGTTCAGAGCAGGAGCGAGGCAATGTGGAATGTGCCCCACCTGTGGGCTACATGAAGATTTTTTCCTTCTTTTAACTTAGAGACTTGACACTCCAGGACAGAGAAGAGGAGAGCTGAAACTGACATAGATGTGACCAAACATCTTGGCAGATGGAGTCATTTCTGAAAAATATTTATAAAGCCCTCGACCTCGCTCTGGGATACAGTAGGTTCCCCTATAACCTTCAGTCATCGCTGTAAGGCTGTCCCCTTAGGCACCTTCTTAAAGCTGTTTCAGGAGCTGCCCAGACAGTTTTAATCAGGACAAGGTGAGAGAAAGTCTTTAAACATTTGTTTGCAACCTCTCCCATTGCCAAATGCATCCTGTAAAAGTTTCACACCAATTGAAATGATGTGCTGGACCACAGGAAATACTCAAAACTAAGTAGCCATGGCTACTTTGTAAGAAGTTAACTGATGACTCCATATTGAGCCTCAGAGTTAAAGTATTTTATAATAGACGTACTCTTATTTGACAAGGTGAATGTTACTTTCTTTGCATTATTATTAATATTGCTTAATCTTGCTATGCAGTAATCGTCTGATTTCTTTTCTGAATGTATTTATCTTTGTTCATTCTTTTGGAGATTTTTGTTTCTAGTCTTTATCTTAAACACTGTTATTGTTATTAAATTTTAAGCCTTTTTACTTCTATGGAGACAAAAAGTGGAAACCTAATAAACATCTGTACATGCAAAAATTAAAAAAAAACAAAAAACCAACAAAGTAGCGGTGGCCAGAGAACTCCTTGTCTAAAAGAAACAAATTCAAGAAGAGAAACTAGATTGATTTTTATGTCACAGAGAATTAAATTTCCAAAGGTGTGACTCCCAGAACCGGGATGAAAAAACCATTAGCCTCCATGCACTTGGTCACCTTCTTGTGAATTTTCAAGTATTTAAAGAAGCATTACACTAATTCATTTTTTATTTAAGAAATGTTATTCTGATTACATGAATATCCTGTACAACTGAGGTCTATGATTTATATCACATATGCGTACTGCATACAAAGGTGAGCATGCACACACAGGCAACTTTCTTGTCTTTACTTGAGAGACTGAATCTAAATACCCCCACTCCACACCTGAGGACCCAGACCCTGCAGCATTGTCCCTAAGCACGGGGACTTCTTTCTAGGTAACTTCACTTCTGTTCCCTGTTAAGTTTCACGCCAAGGCCTTCTTCCAGACATTTCTCTAGCAAAATTACTTTCCTTCTTGTTCGCCAACTTCTTCAAATCACTTCTTTAAAACCCTGTTTTTGTTTTTGAGGATTTTATTTTTATTATCTTCTCAAAATATTTGAATGCACATTAATACATTTGGGACTCCGATTTTTATTTCCCAATCTCACATTTAATAAGTGGGACCCTGGTCCCATTACAAATCCCATTGTTCAATGTAAAGAATCAGTACTTAGAACTCACTAAGTTATGATGCACTTTTAAATGTTTTATATAAGAAAGAAACTCTTGTTGCATTAGCCACTTACCAAGTCAGCTTGTACTGGTCCCCTGTAGAAGTGGTAGTTATTTTAAGAATCTGTCGAATTATCTATCTTCTTCAATAGGTTTTAAGCTCCTTGAAGACTAAGACCATATAATTCATCTTTTTAAAAGTTCACTTAATTTTTTAAATTGGTGAATAAAAATTGTATATATTTATGGTGTACAATTTGTGTGGAAATATGTATATATTGCACAATGGCTAAATTGAACTATTTAACATATTTGTTACCTCATATACTTATCTTTTTTCATTTTTGATAAGAATACTTAAAATCTACTATTTTAAAATGTAGGGCTCAAAACTCTTTCTATTCAAATTGAAATTCTCTCAGATTGATGTTTTAAAATTTCTGAATGATGCAAAGTAACAAAGCTTGTATAAAGAAATGCATAAAGCAAGGTCTGGTGTGGTGGTTCACACCTGTAATACAAGCACTTCAAGCATTCAAGGCAGGAAAATTGCTTGAGGCCAGGAGTTTGAGACCAGCCTGGACAATATAGCAAGACCCCATCTCTATAAAATAAGTGGTGGACACCTGTGGTCCCAGCTACACAGGGGGCTGAGGCAGGAGGATCACTTGAATCCAAAAATTTGCAGATGCCATAAGCTATGATCACATCACTGAACTACAGCATGAATGATGGAGTGACACCTTGTCTCTATAGAAAAAAGAAAAGGAATTGTATAATGTACAGGCAAAAGACCATTAGAATCCAACTTCCTGAACACTGTTGCTGTTAAGTTTGGTAAACTCATCAGACCCTTCAGCATAAAAGAGGCTTTCAGTTCATTTCTCTAGTTTATAGACAAATAAACGATTTTGTTTCTGGAAGTTATGAAACATATACTTTAAATTATTTATTCATATCACTTTTTGTTTGATTTCATCATAACCAAATACTAATAAAGCCCAGGGAGCTAAGTGCAGGCTTTTAGAGTTATAAAAATAATGTTTATAAACATAGGTTTGGAATAGCAATAATACGGATTGCATTACAATCTTCCTATGATGTAGTTTTCCTGATCTGAATGAGAACATAAATTTTCTGCTGTAATTATTTTCATGTCTAGACTGTCTTCACTGAGAGCAGAGCTCTTGCTTCCAACGTCCCGTCTGGAATAACCAACCAATAGTGCCTAGCCCAGTGTTCCCTGGGATTTTATTCAGTGATGAATATGAATGAGTCTTTACATTGTGTAATATCGTTTGAAATGCTTTGCACATGTCAGCTTTATTCAGGAATTACAAATGGACTTCTACTGGTACAGTATAAGTGATATGTTGGGTGGGTGTTATAGAGGAACAAGAAATTAGGAGTTAGAAAATAAAAGAATTACCTCTTGAAAGGGAACTGATAAGCCATCTGAGGCAGATCAAATTAAAAACAGAAACAAAACTCTCAAGTATGACACAACAGCCTTAACAGCAGGGCTGGTTACAATTGGATTGTGTTGACTGGGACAACGTTGACCTCATCTTCATCAACCCCTTCTCTACATGCACACTGCCTGGAAGTTTTCTCTCTTTCCTGCCCATCCCCGAGATAGATAAACTCACACACACATCTATCCCTCTTCACCTCTGACCTTTCATGTTGCTGTCTCTGAAAAGCCTTCCCTGACACCCCCAGGTCACTCTCCCTTTTATTCAAGATTATAAATTCTTCTTTTGCACACCTAAAGCCTTCTTTGCTTTCTTCTGTTAGAGCACTTAGGCCTGGATTAGAACTGTCTTCCATCAAACGTGAATATTGTGAGGTCAGAGAGTATGTCTGTCTTACTCATTATATTTACTGCATGTACCAGTAGCCCCATTAACCCAGCCGGAAGCATGGAAGCATCCTTGACAATCACCCATCCAGCAATCCCAAATTCCATTCAGCTCCATTCTTACTGATTCTTCCTTCTAAGTATCTCAAGTCCGTCTACATCTTTCCATTCCTGCTGCCACTTCCCTAGTGGTGACCCCCAGTTCTATTTAGTCTCTATTTAGTCTTTACTGTGACAGCTTCCTAACAGGTCTACCTTCTTCCAAGATCGCTGCCTGCAGGTCCGTTCTCTGTCCTGAAGGCAGAGTTCTTTCTCAGAAGCGAAACCAAGTTTGTAAAACTCTTACCTTGCCCAGATCATCCTTGTTATTCACAACCATACTGGTTTTCTTTCAGCTCCCTGAATTTTTCATACTTTCTCTCATTTCCAGCTTTTTTTCCAGCTTGGAATAATTAGCTGGGGTCACGTATCTTTGTCACAGGTACAGCCGGGAAAATGAGAACTTTCCATGTGCCTTACATGTCACCTTCCGATTTTCAGGACTACAGAGGGCTGCTGTTTACTGCCCCCTCATTTATTTGTTTCAAGAAGTGATGAAAAACTCTCGACATGGGAATCTCAGGAAGCTCACTAGCTGACATAATTTCTTCAAGATGACCTCAAAGAAGCACTTTTAAATACAAAATACGATTGGGTTTTAGGATGAAGGCTAAGTAAACGTGCCTCCTAATAGCATTTGGAAATGTATTTACACTACCTCCTGTCACATGCTTGTGTATTCCTCTCCCTGCTCCCAACCACTCACATAACAAAACAGTTCCTATTGTGATTTAAAAAAGAAAAACAAAAACACAATTCTCAATGTTATATAAAATAAACACTGTGGAATTCAATCCTTCTGTGTCTACATTTATTCTTACAGAAGATTAACACTCAAGACGGACTTGTTCTCTGGAAGATCTTCTTACATCCCACGCCAACCAGGGAGGACCATGCTGTAGGGTCCTGTTCCAACTCACTGCCTGGTAATCCCATTAGTTCACTACTCAATTCATTCTGCCATTCTGCTACTACTGGTCATATCTTTGTCTTTTCCCAACCTTCCTGAACACCTCACTCTCTGCTGATGGCTTTGCTTCTTATTCTACTGAGCAAATGCAAGCAATGAAGAGAGACAATTTTCTTCCTTTTACTTGTAAGTTTATCATTGTTTCTTTGCAGACTACAATGATGCCATGGTATCTTCTTGACTATTTATTACACGTCGCTGGTCTCATTTGTAGCAAAACTCCTTGGGGGAAAAAAAAAGGCCAAGCATGCTTGCTGTCTCCCTTCAGACACCTGCCAGCTTTCTGGACACACTGTAAATGGATTTTTCAGTTACCAACAACCTTCAGTTGTCAAATCAAATGTTCCAAGTCTACGCTTCATTTCACTCCAGGGCTTTCTTCACTGGCTTGTGACTTTGCTTTTATCTACCTGGCTACTCCTTCTGTGATTTTTATGCCTCCTCCTCAAATCGCCAGTGTTTCTCCAGATGTCACGGTGCTCCAGGACATAGTCCCAGCCTCAGTCTCATCTCATTTCTTGTCCTTTGGCTTCACTTTGCCTCTCTCCAACCGTGCCCACTCCCTAAGGCACAGCCTTAAATATCTTCTAGGTGCTAAGAGCCTCCAAATATGAATCTTTAGTCATCTTGCCTGAGCTCCAGGTTTATTTATCCAATCTGCCCATTTGTCATCCACTTGGGGGTCTAAAGAGCATCATCTATTATTTTACATACGTGGGATGAACTCTTGGTATTTCTTCCAAGACGTACTCCTGCCCCATTGTTCCCTCTCTAAATCCCATTCTTTCAGTTCTTGAGATCAAAAGTTTCCTTTCTTTTGTACCCTTTATCTGATCCGTACTAATATCCTACTAAGTATACTTCAACCAAATCCCAAAGCCAATCACTCTTCAACCCTAACTATTATTACTCAAGTCACACGATGTATCTCATTTCTCTGCCTCCTAACTAGCCTCCTACCTTCTGTTTAGACTCTCCTGCGGTCTTCTTCATATAGGAGCTAAATGGATCTTTTAAAAAATGAAATTCAAACTATGTTATTTCCCTACTCAAAATCTACACTTGCCTGCCCATTGCTCTCAGAATAAAATAAAAAATCCCAGCCCTGGCCATGAAGGCATTACACAATCTTGCTTATGCCTGGATCTCTGGCCCGATTTTCCGTAACTCTGTGCTCAGCTTTTTCCTCTCTAGCTCAGTGTCCCAAGCACACTCTCATTTCTAGAACTCAACACCAACTTCCCAACAACCTAGAAGGCATCTCTCCTAGATCCTACACTCAAGTTAGGCCCTTACACAAATTTCACCTCTGCAATAAAACTTTTTTTACTACATATGATAGGCAAAACAGTAGCCCCTAAGAGGTCTATATCTTAATCCTCTAAATATGGGAACACATTAGATTCCATGGAAAAGGGGAATTAAGATTATAGATGGAATTAATGTTTAGTGCACCAATAGACCTTAAAATAGGGGGGTTATCCTGGGTTATCTAGTGGAATAGAAGGATAATCAGACAAGGTGATCCAGAGAATGGCAATATGGTGAGAATTCAGTCCAGCATTGCTGGCTTGGAAAATGGAAAAGGGCCACGAGTGGCAGCTTGAGGAAACTGGAAAAGGCAAGGAAATAGACTCTCCTTAGAGCTTCCAGAAGGAGAGAAGTTCTGCCAATACCTTGCTATTAGCCCAGGGAGACCTGTTTTAGATTTTGTTCCAGAACTGTGAGATAATCAACCTGTGTGGTATAAAGCAGCCATCCCAAACATTTTTGGCATCAAGAACCAGTTGCATGGAAGACAATTCTTCCACAGACTGAGCATTGATGGGGTAGTATTTTGGGATGATTTAAGTATATTATGTCTATCGTGCCCTTTATTTCTGCTATTATCACATTGTAATTGAAAATACACATTGAAATAATTATACAACTTAGTATAAGGCAAAATCAACGGGAGCCCTGAGCTTGTTTTCCTGCAACTAGTGGTCCCAGCACTGGCATCACCACCTGGGCACCACCTCAGATCATCAGGCATTAGGTTCTCATAAGGAGTGTGCAACCTAGACCCTCCCATGCATAATTTACTGTGGGGGCCATGCTCCAATGTTGCCACTGATCTGATAGGAGGCGGAGATGCAAGTGATGGGGAGTAGATGTAAATACAGATGAAACTCTGCTCCTTGTCTGTCACTCACAATCTGCTGGACAGCCCAATTCCTAATGGGCCATGGACTGCCCAAATGCAGCCTAGGGTTGGAGACCACAGATATAAAGCCACCAAGTCTGTGGTAATTTGTCACAGCAGCAACAGAAAACAGATGTCCTGCCCAATCTAAAATAAATATGCTTCCCCCCACATGCCATTCTCCATCCACGTGGCCTTACTTTCCTTCTTCTCCACTTGACACTAGCTACTCACTGCGACCCCTAGAAGGGCAAGGCCTTCAGCTTTGCTCATGGTCATATTCCAGTGTGTAGAACAACACCTGTTTGTGGAACGTCGCTAACACTAGTCTGAAACTTAATTTTACCATTTGCTGGCATTGAGCTTTATTTTCAACTCTGCTTTTCCCCTTTGATGTTTATAAGTAAAAGTGTGTTAACATGAACCCTACAGTGAATTCAAGGGGGAAAGGCATTATGATTTGATAGCATGTTACTCAAAGAGCCTGACGGAAAGGATGAAGGTCGTCCAGTCTTCCCAGAGAGTCTCTGCGGTAGAGATTGGAAACTAGCTAGGACAGGCGAAGGCCTGATTGTTGGTATAAATGTCTCACTCACATCTTCAAATTTGTTGACAGAAATACCTTCCTTTCCTTGTCACACATGTGCTCATTAAGTGTGGTACTTGGGACTCTGTATGCCATTTATTGGAGTGTTCCCAAAACACATCTTGCAAAATGTCTTCATTAGAAAAAGAAGATAAGCCAGAACTAATCACATTTCCCTAAGATAATTTCTTTTGTTGCATTTCCTTTCTCATGCTCTTCCAAAGGTTGTAGATACAGTTTCGATGGGTGCAAATAAAGTGGTCCATATGCAAATAAATTTGCCTAAGAAGAGTCTGGCCTATCACATATGAGAAGTAATGAATGTCAATTCTGGTTGGAAGTTTTAACATGAAGTGTGCAATTTGCTGCAGCCCCTTTCTAGGAAGGGTGATCCTAATACCGGTGTCAAGAAAGAATCTCCATGAGCCGTGGCCGTTGGGTGGCCTGAACTAGCCGAGCCTCCCTATCAACTCATACTAACCATAGACCGTGAGCAGGAAATAAACCTTAGTTTGGTTAAGCCAGAGATTTGGGGCCATTTGTTTCAACAGCTCTTCCTGGTCATGTTTTGGTCTAACAAATAATGAACGTCAACAAAATTCCCATCCTATGAATCCAGAGGCTTTTTTACTTCATGTGGTACTGGTTCCTTCCACAAGGGAAATGCATGGTGAGTCTCACAGAAGGGGAGCAAGTGCAGCCACTTCCAGACTTATATGACTTGAGACCTTTTCTTCTTCTTCTCTCTCTGAAGACTCAGGTAGAAGATATTGGGGAATGCTGCTCCAGCTTGTCCACTTCCCTTTATCTCTCTGCCCCAACTTCTCACTTTTTGCTTCTCAACCAATATGGTTGACTAATATGTTGACACACTCTTAGCTCATGGAAGCAGACATACCTTCACTATACAAAATGTTTGTAAACCCTAGCTTGGATTGAGTAGAATAGGGTACCCCAGAAGAAATGTTCTAAGTAGATTTAGAACTTGCATCTGGCCCATAATTTTTTTTAAAATGTCATTATTGCACATAACAGATTAATAACTATATACCGATTCAGGCTGTGAAATTTAACACGGCTTCATGAGTTTTCTAGGATGTTTTGACTCTATCAAATGCCTTCTTTATCTCAAGGGCTGTAGAATTATCTAGATGATATTCACTCTATTTTTTTCTAATGGTTTCCTCTAACCAGTTTAGTGAACTGATTGCAGTATGAGTAGGTTGCGAATTAACTTCCAGCATGCCCATCTAATCCGGACACACTCAAAAGCTGTTATACTCACAGTTTCTTGTACTCTAAAAGTCTGAAAAAACTGTCATTTTAGACCATTAAGTCTCCATTTCTATTGATTCAGAGACAATCAAAAATGAAGGCAATAACAATAACAGGCTACTGTTACTGAAAATGTCCTTGCTTATTATTTAGCATTTTGTAATATAAGCACCTAGACATAAATGAACACATCTCTAAACTGCTCTGCCATCAATGCCCAAGATGGAAGGAGGAGTCACTGAGATTGTTGTCTTCTGACCAAAACTTTAATTCTGATCTTTTATCATTAATCTTACAGCACTTCAGTGGAACTCAATAATTTCAATTAGAATTTTTTGCATGTTAAGTTTTTAACGTTATTTTTCCTGATGATAAATAGATATCCATTCATGGTTTTGAAAACAAGGGGAGAAAACATTACAAAAGAAAAAAATGGTATGGTGCCCATAGCTCAGTGTTTAGGGCACCAGCCACATACACAGGGGATGGTAGGTTTAAACCTGGCCTGAGCCTGCTAAATGATAATTACAATTACATCAACAACAGAAAAATAGCCAGGCATTGTGGCAGGCACATGTAGTCTCAGTTACGTGAGAGGCTGAGGCAAGAGAATGCTTAAGGCCAAGAGTCTGAGGTTGCTGTGAGCTATGATGCCATGGCACTCCTCCAAGGGCTACATATGGAGACTCTGTCTCAAAGAAAAAAACTCCAAAACCTTAGTTTTACTCTTATTTCCCAAAGATAGCCTCTGATTGCATTACCCTTCTTGTACTCTTGAAGTTGTGGACATATTTTTAATTTTTATCCTTTTCACTTAACATTAAAACAAAACTATCTTTCCCTATTAATACTGATTCTTTGTAGACTTCATTTTTTTATGGTCACATAATATTTACATTATTTACACCATAATTTAATTGACTATCTACAGAGAGGCTGTTCAAAAACATTAGTCCTTCTAACTTTTTCGTGTTATGCAGCCACTTGAGAATTAATTTCCAAAACATTTTCCCCTGCTTTGTTTGGAATTGTAGGAAGGGAGAAACCAGATGTACCAGAGAAGTATTACTAGACGATAAAGTGTTCTGAGTGGTTAAGAAAGAGGCACCAGTCTAATTACAAGGGTCTTCATGAGAGGAAAGCAGAAGGGTCTGAGTTCGTGGTGAGAGTTGTAACAACGGAAAGGAAAGACTGGGTGATGCCAGAGAAGGGCCATGAGCCAAAGAATGCAAAAGCTGAACAAGATAATGGAAAGGATTCTCCCCAGAAGAAACCGCTCTACCGAAATCTTCCTTTTCCCCAGAAGACCCATTTTAGGCTTCTGACCTCCAGACCTATTCCCTTCCAGGGCAAGAAGTTAGATGGTGTCAAATGAAAGATTTGCATCAAGCTTCTAGCTGTGCAAGAACTGCTTGACAGAGAGGCCTTGGAAAAGGGGGGAGGGACAAGACGGCCAACTGGAAGCAGCTTCCGACAGAGGCTCCTGGCCAAAAGGAAGGATAGCATCCAGAAACTGCCCAATTGAGCCATAGACTGGGAGCCCAGCTGAGAGAGAGAAGTGATAACTGCAGGTCACCTCTGCTGAGGCAAGCTGCGACTCCAAGAAACCAAGCTTCAGGCAGAAAAATTGAACTAAAGGCTTCTTCCATTCTGAACTTCCAGTATACCCTTCCCCGCCTTTCCTGACGAACCAGAAGCTTGAACCACGCTGAGACTGAGGGAAGAAGGTTTGAGCAGCATCCACCCTATCTGCCAGAACAGGTGACCTGCCAACTAAGAGACTCCAGGGACTGCGCCAAGCCCCTGTGAGCCCCTGTCAGCCCCCTGGCCAGGGAATCTGCCCAGAACCACAGGGCTCCACTCTGTTCCCCACTGCCTGCGGAGGCCAGGGACTCCCTGGGGACCTCTACACAGCTCAGCTCTGCTTTGTGCCCAGCCGGGGCTCAGCCCGCCACTCGCCGTGGCCAGGGATTCCGCCAGGACACCCATGAGGCTTTGCTCTGTGCCCAGCCTGGCCTTGGCCCTCTGCCCAACACGGCCAGGGACTCCACCAGCACCCCTGCCGCCTGCCATGGCTCTGTTCTGCACTCCGCTGTCTGCAGCGGCCGGGGACTCCCCAGAATCCCCGCGGCTCTGCACCACCTCCGCCGGGCCTCCACCCACCGCCCACAATGGCCAGGGACTCCACAAGGAAACTGCCAGGCCTCTACCTGCCTGCCAGGGCCAGGAATTCTGGGAATCACACAACCGAGTCCTCCCATACTCTCTCTGCCTCCGCACCGGCCCCATCCATCTGGCCAGAGACTCTGGAGGCCGAGCAACCCATGCCTTCCCTCCAGAGCCCTCCTCCCAGCCAGAGAGTGTTGGAGGCTTAGGGTCCCTTTGCAAAGGCCACTGGGTGCCAGGCACTCCCAGAACCATGTGTACCATTCTATGCTCTGCTGCTGGATCCGGGAGTGCCACTCTCTGGAGCTGCTACCACAGTCAGAACTCCCTGACTGGAGCAGTCCTAGAGGAGATACACAGAGTCACTCCCTACAAAGATCCAGCAACAACAGAGTGATCCCACTGGGGGCCAATCTTGGAGAGACACCTCCTCAACTCTGAGGATGGTCAGAGGCAATGGTGAAAAACAATCATAAGGCAGAATCAACAGAAAAACTCTGGCAATATGAATAATCAGAGTAGATCAACTCCCCCAAGGAACGACAAGGCAGATACAGCACAAGATCCCTTGCATATGCAAATGGCTGAGATGTCAGAAATCGAATTCAGAGTCTGGATAGCAAATAAGATCAACAGAATGGAATTAGAATTTCAAGCAGTAATCCAAAAGATGTCTCAAGAAATCAACGAATTCAAAGACAAAATGGCCAAAGATTTTGACACATTGAGACAAGAAGTTTCAGCCCTCAAAGATCTGAGAAATACAGTAGAATCCCTCAGTAACAGAACGGAACAAGCAGGAGGAAGGATTTCTGATATGGAAGATAAAGCTTTCTAATGTTCTCAAACTTCCAAAGAGGAAGAGAAATGGAGGGCAAAAACAGATCACTCTCTCAGAGAACTCTGTGATAATTCGAAGAAAACCAATATTTGCCTTATAGGGATCCCCAAAAGTGACGAAGTGGTTTCACAAGGCACAGAGTCTCTTCTTCATAAGATTATGAAAGAGAACTTTCCAGACATGCCAAGAGATTCTGAAATTCAGATAACAGACAGTTTCAGAACTCCAGCACAACTCAATCCGAATAAGATATCCCCCAGGGCACATCATAATCAATTTTACTAAAGTTAATATGAAGGAGAAAATTCTGAAAGCAGCGAGATGTAAGAAAACCATAACCTACAAGGGGAAGCATATTAGAATAACTGCACATCTCTGCTGAAACCTTTCAAGCTAGAAGAGGATGGTTATTGACTTTTAATCTCCTAAAACAAAAGAACTTTCAACCCAGGATCCTGTATCCAGTGAAATTGAGTTTCATTTATGATGGAGAAATTAAATACTTTAACAACATCCACATGTTCAAGAAATTTGCCATAACTAAACCAGCTTTCCAGGTTATTTTCAGACCTATCTTCCATAATGACCACCGTAATCCTCTACCACAAAAGTAGACTCATTCAGAAACTTTTTATCAAATTCCAACTTACACAGTCGTGAAAGGATGAAAAATGTCCACCGGGCTTTCGAAAGGCTTATCAATATTCTCAATTAATGTGAATGGTTTAAATTGTCCTCTGAAGAGGCACAGGTTGGCTGACTGGATATAAAAACTCAGGCCAGATATCTGCTGCATAGAGGAATCTCATCTTATCTTAAAAAATAAATATAGACTCAAGGTGAAAGGATGGTCATCTATATTCCAGGCAAATAGAAAACAGAAAAAAGCAGGTGTTACAAACCTATTCACAGATGCAATAGACTTTAAACCAACCAAAATAAGGAAGTATAAGGATGGACACTTTATATTTGTTAAAGGTAGCACTCAATATGATGAGATTTCAATTATTAATATTTAAGCACCCAACCAGAATGCCCTTCAATTTAGAAGAGAAACTCTAACAGACATGAGCAACTTTATTTCCTCCAGCTCCATAGTAGTCAGAGATTTTAACACCACTTAAGCAGTGTTGGATAGATCCTCCAAAAAGAAGCTAAGCAAAGAAATTTTAGATTTAAACTTAATCATTCAATATCTGGATTTAACAGACATCTATAGAACATTTCATCCCAACAAAACTGAATACACATTCTTCTCATCAGCCCACGGAACATACTCCAAAATCGATCACATCCTAGGTCACAAGTCTAACCTTAGCAAATTTTAAAAAATAG
>CAUYRH010089192.1:0-13408 GCA_963574655.1 Perodicticus potto | reverse complement strand
TGTAGTCCCAGCTACTCCGGGAGGCTGAGGCAAGAGGATCACCTAAGCCCGGGAGCTGGAGGTTGCTGTGAGCTGTGTGACGCCACAGCACTCTACCGAGGGCGATAAAGTGAGACTCTGTCTCTACAAAAAAATATATATTATTATTGTTATTATTTACTGTTTTATTTGTTTTGTAGAGACAGAGTCTCACTCTATCGCCCTCGGTAGAGTGCCGTGACATCACACAGCTCACAGCAACCTCCAACTTCTGGGCTTAGGCGATTCTCTTGCCTCAGCCTCCTGAGTAGCTGGGACTACAGGCGCCCCACAACGCCCGGCTATTTTTTTTTGTTGTTGTTGCAGTTTGGCCAATGCTGGGTTTGAACCCGCCACCCTCAGTATATGGGGCTGGTGCCCTACCTACTGAGCCACAGGCGCCGCCCATCCTCTCCTAAATTAGAACAGCATGGAAGTGGGAAAGCAAAAAAAATAAGGCAGATTTAAGAACCATTAATAGGAAAGAATTCTGGATATGGTTACTAGCAAAAATAGAACTGACTCAAAGCAAATAGGCCACGGGGCACCTGTGGCTCAAAGGAGTAGAGCACTGGCGCTATATGCTGGAGGTGGCGGGTTCAAACCCAGCCCTGGCCAAAAACTGCAAAAAAAAAAAAATAAATAAAAGGAAAAATAAAATAAAAGCAAATAGGCCACAAGCTAAAGGCGGGGGGTCATTTGTTTGTAACAATTTTATATAGGTAAAGTTGACTTGTGCATATTCAATATTTACCATTTGAGGTGGGGTTTTTTTGTTTTTTGGTTTTTTTTTTTCAGACAGAGTCTCACTTGTGTTGCACAGGATAGAGTGCTGTGGCATTATGGCTCACAGCAACCTAAAACTCTTAAGCTTGAGCAATCCTCTTGCCTCAGCCTCCTGAGCAGTTGGGACTATCGGGGCCTAGCTCTACACCTGACTAGTTTTCTCTATTCTTAACAGACATGAGGGTTTCACTCTTGCTCAGGCTGGTTTCAAAATTGTGAGCTCAAGCAATCCAGCCTCTGCCTCCCAGAATGCTAAGCTTACAGCCATTAGCCACTGTGCCTGGTACCATTGAGTTTTAATAAATTCATGAAATCATCACCACAATCAAGGTAATGAACAAATCTATCATTCCCAAAAATTTCCTGTAAGTTTTTGAAGCATTCTAGTGCAAAGAAAACCACAAGTAGGGCAGCGCCTGTGGCTCAAAGGAGGCTCAAAGGAGTAGGGCACTGGCTCCATATACTGGAGGTGGCAGGTTTAAGCCCAGCCCCAGCCAAAAAAAACTGCAAAAAAAAAAAAGAAAAAAGAAAAGAAAAGAAAACCACAAGCTAGTATTAAAAGTGTCTTTGACAGTTCAAATGCAAAATAGCCATAATGCCTCTGTGATGGTTAATTTTATGTGTCGATTGGACTAAGGGATGTCCAGGTAGCTGGTAAGACATTATTTCAGGGTATGTCTGTGAGGGTATTTCTGAAAGAGATTAATAGATTCCAATTAGATTTGGATTGGGAGGCTGAGTAAATCAAATAGCCCTTCTCAAATGTGGGTGGACATCACCCAATCCATTGAGGACCTAAGCAGAACAAAAAGGTGTTAGAAAGGAGAGAGTTTTTGCTCTCTCTCTCTCTTTTTTTTATTTTGAGACAGAGCTAGATTGTAGTGGCATCATCATCGTTCACTGCAATCTCAAACTCCTGGGTTCAAGGGATCCTCCTGCCTCAGCCTCCCAAGTGAGTGATTAGAACTGTGGGCACACGCCACCATGCCCAGCTAATTTTTCTATTTTTAGTAGAGATGAGGTCTTAGTCTTGCTTAGGTTGGTCTCAAACTCCTGAGCTCAAGGGATCCTCATGCCCTGGTCTTCCGAAGTGCTGAGATTACAGATACGAGCCACTGTGCCTGGCCTCTTCTCTCTCTTTTTTTTTTTTTTTCTTTTCTTTTTTAGTTTTTCTTAACTTTTTTTTTTTTTTTTCCGAGATAGGTCTTGCTATGTTGCACAGGCTGCCTTAAACTCCTGGGCTCAGGAATCCTCCCACCTTAGTCTCCCAAGTAGGTGGGATTACAGATACAACACACTGCTCTTAGCTTTTCTCTCTTCTTGAATTACAGGGACTTCAGTGCTTTTGGTTCTCAGGCCTTCTGACTTGGACTGAGGCTTACACTCTTGGTTCCCCTGGTTCTTATGCTTTTGGGTTTGGATTGTAACTACACCACCAGCTTTCCTGGGTCTCCAGCTTGCAGATGGCACATCATGGGAATTCTCCATAATTGCATGAGTCAATGTTTCACAACAAATCTCTTTCTACCTCCTATCTCTATATGCCACATCGGTTCTGTCTCTCTGGAGAACCCTGACTAAGACAGCTTCCAGACTTCCACATATAGGATATGGGCACTAAAACTTATACAGTCCCTAAGGAGGCAATATTCTCTAAAGTTCACTTGCTGCTGAGGAAGGAAGTGAATAAGAAAGTCCTCTCCGTACCAAGGTTGGAACCCCAAGATATGGAGAAAATAGATGACCATGTTTATTCAAGTAACAGAACCAGAGTCTAATAAGAGAACCTCACAGCTCAGGAAGAAACCACTGTACTTCCCTGCAAGTGCCAGAATAACTGAGTCATGGTTGCAGTTCCTCTTCCTTGGTTCCTTTGCTGAGTTTGAATATCTGCTTTCACAGTTCTGCCCTGCTTTACCATGCATTAGGTGTGTGGGGGTGAGGACAGAGAGGAGCCACATCTGGAATTAAAGAATAAGACTTTAGGCTCAGCACCCGTAGCACAGTGGTTATGGCACCAGCCACATACACCAAGGGTGTCAGGTTTGAACCCGGCCCAGGTCAGCTAAACAACAATGTGACAACTGCAACAAAAAATAGCCGGGCAAAAAATAGCTGCGCCTGTGGCTCAACGGGCTAAGGCGCCAGCCACGTACACTTGAGCTGGAGGGTTCGAATCCAGCCCGGGCCCGCCAAACAACAATGAGGGCTGCAACCAAAAAATGGCCAGGCGTGGCGGGCGCCTGTAGTCCCAGCTACTTGGGAGGTGAAGGCAGGAGACTCGCTTGAGCCCAGGAATTGGAGGTTGCTGTGAGCTGTGATGCGATGACACTCTATCCAGGGTGACAGCTTGAGGCTCTGTCTCAAAAAAAAAAAAAATAGCCAGGCATTGTGGTGGGCGCCTATGGTCCGAGCTAGTTGGGAGGCTGAGGCAAGAGAATCACTAAAGCCCAATAGTTAGAGGTTGCTGTGAGCTGTGATGCCATGGCACTCTACCAAAGGCAACACGGTGAGATTCTGTCTTAAAAAAAAAAGAATAAGACTTCAAAACACTCTGAGATTTTGGATTGAACTTGAAGTAAGGACTACACGGGAATTTAAATTGTCTCCCTTAGGGGTATGTTATACATCAAATAAAAATGAAATAGACATTTGGTGAATAGAAGGTGGGCTCTGGAAGAGCCCATGTGTTCACCATGTCACATTTCATTTCATTTTCCTCCTGGTCACACGGCTGAACATTTCCTAGTCTCTGCTGTGGTTAAACAGAGCAGGGTGATTGGGTTTTCTTCAATGGCCCTATAAACATCCTTTGTGATCATCCATGTTTTCTCTTTTCTTCTATTTGTTGACACACAGCATGATGGGGGACCACAAATTGAAGACAGAAGAGTTTCTGTCAGACTGGCCCAACCCTCCACAAACCACCTAGCTTTAGACTCTGACACAGAAAAAAATGTTATGTTAGCTTATGAAGATTGGGGCTTTTCTCTTTGGTTTCCATCATTGGTGTCACATTTGCTATTATGTAATATTTATTAATATAGACCTGTGCTGCCAAAATACCTACATAAATATCAGACAAAAATAAACCTCAGGGCAAAAGCAACACTTCAGATAGAATGGCTTCCTATGGTAGTATATTTTATTTGCTAGCAAATGTATTTTAAGTTCATATGCATCTAATAATAATATATCTTAAAAATATAGGCTGGGCAATGTGGCTCAGGCCTATAATTCCAGCACTTTGGGAGGCTGAGGTGAGAGGATTGTTTGAGCCTAGGAGTTTGAAGCCAGCCCAGGTGACATAGGAAGACCTCATCTGTATATTAAAAAAAAAATCAATGAAAAATTAGCCGAGTGTGGTGGTGCACGTGTGTAGTCTCAACTACTCAGGAAGCTAAAGTGGGAGAATCACTTGAGCCCAGGAGTTCAAGGATGCAGTGAGCTATAATTACACAACTGCACTCTGGTCCAAGCAAAAAAGTGAGACTCGTCTCCAAAACTACACAGACACACACACTCATATATATATATGTATACACACACACACACACACACACACACACACAGAGAGAGAGAGCTAGGGATGGGCAGACTTCAATAAGAGGAAGATAATTACATAGTCAAAGTGGGTGATCTAACTTCTGACATATAGGAGTGTAATATATTTGCCAATTAAAGTGGGTGGTCAGGAGCAAAGCTGTACTGAACTAGGCAAAAAACACCAGATGGTAACTAGAATACACAGGAACAAAGGGGAAAAAATAGAAATGGCAAATAACAAAGGTAATACAACAAACCTTATCAATATATTCTTGCTCTCCTTTCTGCTTTCTTAAAACACATAAAATTACATAAATTACTAATTATAACAATGTATTGTTAGTGCTCCTGTGGCGCCAACAGTTAGCGCGTGGTATAGATATCCGAACAATGTATTGTTGCGATTGTAACATACATAGATGTAATATAAATAACAAAAATAGTGACTCAGCGCCTGTAGCTCAAGCGCCTAGGGCGCCAGCCACATACACCAGTCCTGGTGAGTTCGAATCCAGCCCAGCCCCGCCAAACAACAATGACAACTACAATCCCAAAATAGCCAGGCGTTGTGGCAGGCGTCTGTAGTCCCAGCTACTCAGGAGGCTGAGGCAAGGGAATCACCTAAGCCCGGGAGTTGAAGGTTGCTGTGAGCTGTGTGAGGCCACGGCACTCTACCGAGGGCGATAGAGTAAGACTCTGTCTCTAAACAAAAATATATATATATAATAGTAATAATATTTGTGGGTATAGTTTTTCATTTAATTTAGTTAATTTTGCCTCGGCGCCTGTGGCTCAACGGGCTAAGGCGCCAGCCACGTACACCTGAGCTGGTGGGTTTGAATCCAGCCCGGGCCACCAAACAACAATGACGGCTGCAACCAAAAAATGGCTGGGCGTTGTGGCGGACGCCTGTAGTCCCAGCTACTTGGGAGGCAGAGGCTGGAGACTCGCTTGAACCCAGGAATTGGAGGTTGCTGTGAGCTGCGATGCCACAGCACTCTCTCCAGGGTGACAGCTTGAGGCTCTGTCTCAAAAAAAAAAAAAAAAATTTAGTTAATTTCAATTAAATTTATAGAATATCCACAATGATTTCAAGGGAATTGCATGATATTTGTAAGATTTTTTTGGCAATACAATAATTATCTCTTATTATTCTGATACAATAAATGTTTGCTGTTTCAAGCCCCTAGGTTTAGAATAATGCATAATATAGCAAATAACTAATACCGAATATTCTATAACAATGAGAATGAATTATCTACAATTGTATATAATAGCTCACAATGGGGCAGCACCCGTAGTTCAGTGGGTAGGACTCCAGCCACATACACCTGGGCTGGTGGGTTGGAACCCGACCCTGGCCAGCTAAACAACAGTGACAACTGCAACAAAAAAATAGCCGGGTGTTGTGACGGGCACCTGTAGTCCCAGCTACTTAGGAGGCTGAGGCAAGAGAATCGCTTAAGCCCAAGAGTTGGAGGTTGCTGTGAACTGTGATGCCATGGCCCTCTATCCAGGGCAACAGCTTGAGACTATGTCTCAAAAAAAAATAAATAAATAAAATAAAAAATTTTTAAAAGCACAAAAAGAGAGAAAATTGAAGAGAGCTATGTAGTAGTGACATTTCTCTATCTTGCTTGAATTAAGTTAGTATAAATCTGGAATAAGTTAGCATGTATATGGTAAGCCATAGAGCAACCACTAAGGAAATAACTCAAAAATGTAGTGAAAAAATAATTAAAGAATCAAAATGTTATATTACAAAAATATTTACTTAATACAAAACAAATAAATAAGAGGAGTAGAAAAACAAAAAAGACATGAGAGGCCAGGCTTGGTGGCCCACACCTGTAATCCTAGCACTCTGGGAGGCAGAGGCAGGAGGATCTCATGAGCCCAGGAGTTGGAGGCCAGGCTGAGCAGGAGCGAGATGTTACAAATTTGTACTACTCAAGTCATGTTTAACTTCTGTAGTTATAAGAGGTACTCAGCATGACTCGTATTCATCTTTTATTATTATACATATTGGCATATATTGAGTATTACACTTTCTTTTTGAGACAGAGTCTCACTTTATTGCCTGTAGCTTACAGAAACCTCAAACTCTTGGGCGTTAAGCAATTCTCTTCCTTCAGCCTCCGGAGTAGCTGGTACTACAGGCATATGTCACAACACCCAGCTATTTTTTTTTTTTAGAGACGAGATCTTGCTCTGGCTCAGGCTGGTCTAGAACCTATGAGCTCAGACAATCCGCCTGCCTCGGCCTCCCAAGTGCTAGGATTATAGGCATGAGCCGCTGTGCCTAGCCTCAGTATTACATTTTAATACAGTTTTTTTTGACACAGAGTCTCTCTCTTTCTTGCCCTGGGTAGAGTGCTGAAATAGCTTACAGTTACCTCAAACTCTTGGGCTTGAGCAATCCTCTTACCTCAGCATCCTGAGTAGCTGGGACTACAGGCACCCACCAAGACACCCAGTTAGTTTTTCTATTTTTAGTAGAATAGGGTCTCACTCTCACTCAAGCTGGTCTCAAACTCCTGAGTTCAAGCAATCTACCCTCCTGGGCCACCCAGAGTGCTAAGATTACAGGCACAAGCCACCACACCTGACCAGTTTTTTCCTTTCTTAAAATGTGTATGCCCTTTTTGGCACCCTCTCTCTATGTATAAATACTGCTGATGGCACCCGTGCTCAGTGGGCACAGTGCCGGCCACATACACTGGAGCTGGCAGGTTCAAAAAAGGCCCAGGCCAGCTAAACAACAATGACAACTACAAAAAAAGAAAAAAATATTCGGTCATTGTGGTGGGCACCTATAGTCCCAGCTACTTGGGAGGCAGAAGCAAGAGAATCGCTTAAGCCCAAGAATTCAAAATTGCTGTGAGCTGTGATGCCACTGCACTCTACTGAGGGTGACATAGTGAGACTCTGTCTCAAAAAATAAATAAATAAATAAATATTGCTGTGTGAATTACAAGCAAGGCCTATAAAGACCTGGCTTGAGGCTCGGCACCTATGGCTCAACGCGCTAAGGCACCAGCCACGTACACCTGAGCTGGCGGGTTCGAATCCAGCCCCGGGCCTGCCAAACAACAATGACGGCTGCAACCAAAAAATGGCCAGGCATTGTGGCAGGTGCCTGTAGTCCCAGCTACTTGGGAGGCGGAGGCAGGAGACTCGCTGGAGCCCAGGAATTGGAGGTTGCTGTGAGCTGTGATGCCCCGGCACTCTATCCAGGGTGACAGCTTGAGGCTCTGTCTCAAAAAAAAAAAAAAAAAAGACCTGGCTTGAGATAATTATACAATGAAGTCCAAGTTAGCCTCTCTGAGGACCACGTGAAGAAAGATCAGCCACCAGCCAGCACCAACCTCCCTTCCTGTGAGTGAAGAACCAGCCGACCTGCTGGATAGCTGCTGCCACATGAGTGACCTAATGTAACCATTGGAAGAACCACCCAACTGAAACTCTACGAACTGCTTAAGGAAGACGCTTTCTGAACATTTTCAAAAGCAGATTATAATTGTTATTCTCACATATTTTTTAAACTTTTTAAAAAGTTTCTATATGCAGAAAAGTACACAGATTGTAAGCACACAATCCAGCATATTTTCACTCTTGTGTAAGCAGCAGCCAGATTCCGTTCGACCCCTTCTCTTTACTATCCCGCCCCCAAGGATAATCATGATCCTGACTACTAACATCATTAATTTGTTTTGCCTGTATCCTACTTTAATAAATGGAATCATACCTAATGTATGTATGTATTTTGTGCCTAGTTTTCTTCTCTCAGCATTGTGAGCTTTTTTTTTTGAGACAGAGTCTCACTATGTTGCCCTCGGTAGAGTGCCGTGGCATCACAGCTCACAGCAACCTCAAAGTCTCCGGCTTAAGCCGTTCTCTTGCCTCTGCCTTCCAAGTAGCTGGGACTACAGGCGCCCACCACAACACCTGGCTATTTTTATGTTGCAATTGTCACTGTTGTTTAGCTGGCCAGGGCTGGGTTCCAACCCGCCAGCCTGGGTATATATGGCTGGCATCCTACCCACTGAGCCACGGGCGCCATCCCATTGTGAGTTATTACGTATAATTGTAGATAATTCATTCTCACTGTTACAGAATATTCAGTATTAGTTATTTGCTATACTATGCATTATTCTAAATGTAGGAGCTTAAAATAGCAAACATTTTATTGTATCAGACTAATAAGAGATAATTATTGTATTGCCAATAAAATCTTTAAAATATCATGCAATTCCCTTGCAATCATTGTGGATATTCTATAAATTTAATTGAAGTTAACTAAATTAATGAAAATTATACCCACAAATATTTTTATTTATTTATTTATTGTTTGTTTGTTTAGAGACAGAGCCTCACTTTCACGCCTTCGGCAGAGTGCTGTGGTGTCACAGCTCACAGCAACCTCCAACTCCTAGGCTTAGACCATTCTCTTGCCTCAGCCTTCCAAGTAGCTGGGACTACAGGTGCCCACCATAACACCAGGCTATTTTTTTGTTGCAGTTTGGCCAGGGCTGGGTTCAATATATGGGGCCGGCGCCCTACTCACTGAGCCACAGGCACTGCCTCCCACAAATATTATTGAGATAAGCCCTTCTCTACCTTCAGCTTTTGCTTAAACTACTAAGGAAGAACACTTTCTTAGAAGTCCTGAGCCATTCTCCATGCTACCACTTTAGATCTACCTTAATAAAAGATTTATATTCACACGTTGCCTTCACCCTTTTTTTTTTGACAGAATCTTACTCTTACTCTGTTGCCCTGCATAGAGTGCCATGGCATCATAGCTCACAACAACCTCAAACTTTTGGGCTCAATTGATCTCTTGCCTCAGTTTTTCTATTTTTAGTAGAGACAGGTTCATGCTTTGCTCATACTGGTCTTGAACTCATAAGCTCAAACAATCCACCCTCCTCAGCCTCCCAGAGTGCTGGGATTACAGGCGTGAGCCACTGTGCTGGGCCATTCCTTCACCTTCAGATGATGTTGTCTTGAGGCTTCCCTAGATATTACTTCCTATTGCAAGTAATAAGCCAATCGGAGGGAAACAGCCTGGACACATTTCTTAATTCTAACATCATTTATCCTTGGAGAGGTTAGGAATTTTTAAACCCAGTAATCCCCAGCTCCTTTTTGTTTAACATTCCTTCCTTTAGTTTATCTCTTTATGTTCACATTTTACTATAAACAGCAAGAAGAAACCAGATGGCGCCTTCAACACTCTGCTTGGAAATCTCCTTGGCGGGATTGCCCAGTTCATTAGGCGTAAGTTTCTCCTTTTTTACACACCACCGTTGGTTAGTGTTGCTAATCATATCAAGGATTTCCTTTTCTTCATTTTCCTTTCTTTTCTCACTTCCCTTCAATAGTAGCTCCCTTTTTTTTTTTTTCTTGAGACAGCGTCTCACTTTGTTCCCCTCGGTAGAGTGCCATGGGTGCCACCCCACACAGATACTCTTCACTCCTCAACCACCTTGACATTCTGCCATTCACACCTACACCTCCCCTTCCCCCAAGCAGGAGGCCTGCCGTAGGCTATCTGCTTGTTATTTACCAGTCTCCCCCTCAGTGTATGTAGTTCAAGGTCCCTATTGTGTAGCCCACTTCCATCTTCAAAACCATTGTTAGATTACCCTGTTAGCTCCCAGCAACCTCCAGCTCTTAGGCTTGGGCAATTCTCTTGCCTCAGCCTCCCAAGTAGCTGGGACTGCAGGCACCAGCCACAACGCCCAGCTATTTTTTGGTTGTAGTTGTCGTTGCTTGGCGGGCCTGGACTGTATTCAAACCCGCCAGATCCAGTATATGTGGCTGGCACCCTAGCTGCTGAGCTACAGGCGCCAAACCCAACTTTTTTCTTTTTTTTTGATCAACATAGTTTAAGTGTGCCATGGAAGTTTAACTATAGGTTCAAGTATGCCATGAAATAAAATAGCTTAAAAAGCACTGGTTTAAATATTTGTGTCTGGCCAGCCCATGGTGGCTCATGCCTGTAACCCTGTACTCTGGGAGGCCAAGGCAGGAGGATTGATTGAGGTCAGGAGTTTAAGACCAGTCTGAACAAGAGCAAGACCCCATCTCTACCAAAAAAATAAAAAAAAAATTAATAGGTTGTGGTGGCGTGCACCTGTAGTCCCATCTACTAGAGAGACTGAGACAGGAGGATGATTGCTTGAGCCCAGGAGTTTGAGGTTACTGTGAGCTGTGATGATGCCAGTACACTCTAGCCAGCCCAACAGAATGAGACTCTGTAGCAAAAGAAAAACAAAACAAACAAACAAAAAAAGAGCAGTTTCTGAATAAAGTGTGAACAGGAAAAAAAAGACATCAAAATAAATGTTTATGTCTCTCTAAAGCTCATATGTTGAAACCTAACCACCGAAAGTGTTGGTATTAGAAGATGGCCAACGGATAGCAGCCCTCGGCAGAGGCTCTTGAGCAGAGGAAGAAAAACTGGACGGAATTGGACCCTATGAAGCCAAAGGTGGGGAGCTGAGCCAAGAAAGAAGTTTGGCAAGCTATAACTACAAGGAAGAGCAATCAAGAAAACAAATTACAGGTACACAGACTACCCACTAGAGGATGGGAGACCCCTCTCCCAAGCAGGAGGCTTGCCGCAGGCTATCTGCGAGCAAGCAGGGAACAAAAGACCTCTCACTTTCTCCAGCAAGGTCCCACTTACGAATCTAGACACCACCCCGCCAGGCATAAAATTGAACAGATGTTTTCCTCCACAAGTCCAAACTCCCAGTCCACCCTTTCCCACTCACATGGTGGTCTGAAGTTCTGCCCCTTGAAGAGCACAGAATGTTCGGTCTTATCCTGAGAGACCTGGGCATAGTGTGGACTGCCAACCATTAGGACAGAATCTGTGATTAATGGAGAATAAAGAGGGTGTGGGAAGAAAGGGACATTCGGTGGGAGGAGGAGCAGTCCTCTACTCATGACCATGCCCAGCCGGTGGTGGTGTTGACCCTTGGTTCAAGCTGTGTCTGGCTGGATCGGATGCAGAACCCTCGGCTCTGACGGCACCCACAGTGGGACAGTGGTTGCCCTGTGTGGACTGAGGCAGACAGGGCTGGTCCCCAACCCCTGCTGGGCTTACAAGCAGAGGCTTGCTAGGCATGACTGAGACCTGAGAGCAAGGGCGTGGTCCCCTGATTCCAACAGAACCTTCGAGCAGTGGCTTGCTGGGCATCCTCCCGTGTCTCCAGCGGGGCTGGTGAGCAGAGGCTTACCGGGTGAGGACTAAGACTTATGGGCAGGGTGCGGTGACCTGACTCTAACAGAGCCTGTGAACAGTGGCTTGCCAGGCAGTGGACTGAGACTGGTAGGCAGGGGCGTGGGTCCCCTGACTCCAAGTGGTCTGGCAAGCAGAGGCTAGCTCGGTGGGGACAGAGACCAGAAGGCAGGGCTGGGGCCTTGACTCCAACAGAGCTGGCGAACAGCATCTTGCCAGGTAGTGGACTGAGACTGGCAGGCGGGGGTATGGTCCCCCGACTCCAACTGGTCTGGCAAGCAGAGGCTAATTGGGTGTGGATTAAGACCAGTGGGTGGGGACATGGCCCCTGGCTCCAACTGGGCCTGTGAGCAGGAAAGCACACAACAGTGTGGACTGTCGGGCAGGTGGGAGTGTGGATTCCTGCCTCCACTGTGCTGTTGGAGACCCTTGAATCCCTCTCTGTTGAGCAGGGTTTGCACTGCTTGAGACAATTTAATTGGAACCTGTTTCTGGGGCTGTCCACTTGGGGACATTCTGAGGTTGACCTTCAAAGTGTGGAAAAGAACTGAAGGGTGGGGGCTGGGCGCTGCAGCGGTTTGAATCTCCTCACAGACGAGATTTAAACCTAATACTGTGGTTTCTTAGAATAGGGGGTTGGCTGATATCAAAACAGAGCTAGCTTGCGCTATCTCACCTCAGAGGTCCTCAGAGTCTCCAGCCAAAACTCTGAAAGGGGCCTTTGTAAGGTTGTAGGAGATAAGCCACAATTACAAAGCCTAGCACTTTGGTAAGGGACTATCTCTGCTACCTGGGAATCCCAATCCAATCTCACCCTACCAGTTCTAATAATCAAACGGTGGAAAATAAACATTTTCAGACCCAACAGAAGAACTCTGGCAACATGAATAACCAGAATAGATCAACCCCCACCAAGAAATGACAAAGGAGATACAACTGAAGATGCCATGCATAGACAAATGGCAGCAATGTCAGAAATCGAATTCAGAATACAGATCGCAAATAAGATAACTAGAATGGAAGAAAAGATAGAAATTGAATTCCAAAGAGAAGTTCTAAAGTTTTCTCAAGAAATTAATGAAATCAAAGCCCACTCAAAGAGGCAGACAAATGAAGAACAAAAACTGATCATTCCCTGAGAGAGTTGTGGGATCACTCCAAAAGATCAAACATTCGTCTTGGGCAGCACCTGTGGCTCAGAGGAGTGGGGTGCCCGCCCCATATACTGGAAGCGGAGAGTTAAAACCCAGCCCCAGCCAAAAACCACAAAAAAAAATAAATAAATAAAAATAAAATAAAATCTACCTTAAAAAAAAATCATCTTATAGAAATTCCCAAAGGAAAAGAGGCTAGTCCTAAAGGTACAGATGCTCTATTCCAAGAGACTTTGGAGGAGAATTTCCTAAGCATTGCAAGAGATAAAGAACTTCAGACAGCAGACAGTTTCAGAACCCCAGCAAGACTCAATCCAAATAAAGCATCTTCTAGACACATTGTGATTAACTTTGCCAAAGTTAAAACAAAGGAGAAAATTCTGCAAGCAGCCAGATGTAAGAAAAGCATCACCTACAAAAGGAGAAGTATCAGAATGACTCCACATCTCTCAGCCAAAACGTTTCAAGCCAGAAGAAGATGGTCATTGACCTTCAAAACAAAACAACTTCTAGTCCAGGATCCTGTATCCAGCTAAACTGAGTTTCATTTGTGATGAAGAAATCTTTAATGACATAGACATGTTGAAGAAATTTGCCATAACTAAACCAGCTCTCCAGGATATTCTCAGGCCCATCCTCCACAATGACC
>CAUYRH010089189.1:0-21467 GCA_963574655.1 Perodicticus potto | reverse complement strand
TTTGTAGCAACTTGGATGGAGGTGGAACATATTATTCTTAGTGAAACATCACAGGAATGGAGAAGCAAGAATCCTATGTATTCAACTTTGATTTGAGGACAATTAATGACAATGAATGACACAGTGGGGCATGGGGGAAGGAGAGAACAGACAGAGGAGGGAGGGGGCGAGGGAAAGAAAACCCAAAAAAAGAATTTTTTTTTTTTTTTGAGACCGAGCCTCAAGCTGTCACTCTGGATAAAGTGCTGTGGCATCACAGCTCACAGCAACCTCCAATTTCTGGGCTCAAGTGAGTCTCTTGCCTCTGCCTCCCAAGTAGCTGGGACTACAAGCACCTGCCACAACGCCCAGCCATTTTTTGGTTGCAGCTGTCATTGTTGTTTGGCGGGCCCGGGCTGGATTCGAACCCTCCAGCTCAGGTGTACATGGCTGGCACCTTAGCCCATTGAGCCACAGGCGCCAAGCCTTTTTTGTTTTTATTAAGTGTTCAGTTTTTAGAAAAGTCAGGCCCATCTTATTGATTAACACAATGGAAAAGAAAAAACCCTGTTGGGATTTTATTCTTTTTTTTTTTTGAGACAGAGCCTCAAGCTGTCACCCTGGATAGAGTGCCGTGGCATCACAGCTCATAGCAACCTCCAATTCCTGGGCTCAAGCGAGTCTCTTGCCTCCGCCTCCCAAATAGCTGGGACTACAGGCGCCCGCCACAACGCCCGGCCATTTTTTGGTTGCAGCCACCATTGTTGTTTGGTGGGGCCCGGGCTGGATTCGAACCCTCCAGCTCAGGTGTACGTGGCTGGCGCCTTAGCCCGCTGAGCCACAGGCGCCAAGCCTGGGATTTTATTCTTAAAAGGCAAGGTGAGCTGTTTGTCTTCTGTTACATTGTCTTCCTCCTGTGACCACTTTGCTCCTTGCAAAGACAGTTCCCTCTCCCTATGTAAAACTCAGAGCTACAAAGGATATTGGAAGGAGCCTCTGTTGTTGCAGCAGGTTGGTGGATAGTATTTATGGCTTCCTTCCTTCATCAGGCACCCATGGAGGGCTTCACCAGGTGGGGTGACTTAATAATATAAAGATGTCATATCGCTCCAAGTCAATCTATAAATTCACTGCAAATTCTGATCAAAATCCCATCAGTGCTTTTCATGGAACTGGGAAAGCTGATAATAAAATGTATACAGAACAACGAAGGGCTGAGCCATTTGGAAGAATAAGGTGAGGTGAGTGGGGGACCTGCCCTGCCAGATAGAAAGCCTAATTATAAAGCTGTAGTCATCCAGACAAAAGTAGACCAACGATTCTAATATATGAGGTGACTCCATCATAATTTGCTAGTTGTTCTGCAATTTTGGTTTTGATTTCTTCTTTGATGAGCGTCATTTTAAGAGAGATTTATAATGTGCAGGTGTTAGGATGTTGTTATTTCCTGGTTCTGTTATTCTTAGTTTTATTGCCTCAGAATGAGAGAACGTTGTCTGTACTATTTCTCTCTCCCCTCTGGAATGTTCATAAACTTTCTTTGAGGGATGACATGGTTATTATAGCAAATGTTCTGACAGCAACTGAAAGGACGGTGCCTTCCCCGTTTCCTATTGCAGAGTTGGAAATCTGTTGTTTAGAGCTGACAAAGTCCTCATCTACCTGTTAGGTTCTCACTTTATGAATATTCAAGTATATAATTTGGTGCACAGAAGCTCATAACTGTAATCACTTGAGATATCTCCTACTTTTGTAAGAAATGAAGTGTGAGTTTTGGTTTGTCCTGGACTTTGTGGATTTGAGGGGATTCTGAAAGCTTAGTGGGAACACCAGTTCCACCATTGTAAACCACAAGTTCTTCCTCCCCCTGTGAAATATTTCCTTTGACTGTATCATCTATCTGATGAACTGATAAACGATAATGATCATTGTGTGAGAGAAATCCTCAGATAAATGCATGAGGCAATGACCACATGAAGTACCCTGATTTGGTCATTATACAACATACATGTATATATGGAAACATCAAACTGTACCCCATAAACATACAATGAGACAGGATACCTGAGAAGGGTGAGGTCTAGGAGAACAGGACTTCTCAAGGAGACCACAAGGATACACCTGTGGGGTCCTTCCCAACTCAGCTCTTGGGAATTTGTAAACTTAACTTCCTGAACTTGGAACTTAACTTCCAGAACTTCCTGTAGTTCTGTAGGGGCTGGAATAGCATCTCCCACTTGATTCAAACTGGCCAATGAGGAGGATATCTGTGGGGTGGAACTTTTTGACTGTTGATAAAAAGGAGAAGACAAATCCAGTCGGGGAGTGTGGGCATTTGGAATTCTTCTATGCCATAAGCTCCTAGCAGGTGAATAAAGTCCTTCCTCTTATAAACGTGGTATTTGGGTGCTCTTTCTCTCTGTTGGGCCTCGTCTTCCTACAACATTTTTGGTTCCTTGACTGGGAAGTGAGATCACCCTTGGAGAGAACACACACCTGGTAGTTGCCACCAATCCTCCGGACACCCACGTGGGGGGCCCTGATCAGCCTGGGTGACGTGAACCACTGAGAGAGCCAGGGAGGCAATTTGGCCTCCCTGTGTGGACACCTCAAATGGGCAAAGGACCTGCTCGGCGGGTCTTCGAGGAGTCAAACACTGGGAGGAACTGGCATGCAGTTCCTACACAGGGAGACGTCTAAGGCAGGGTATGATTGATCTGGGTGTCCCACTCCGTTTTAGTGGAAGAAGGAGCCTGATCAACTCCTTGGGCATTAGATCGCCGGCAGGTCTGTTGAGAGGTGTGACTGAGAGAACTCTGAGGGTGGAGTTGGAGCTCCCTTTACTGGGCCTAGGGGAGTGTTGGTTTGTCTCCTATGGCTAAGTGGCAGCTAGAGTGGGAAATCGAGGCTGCCCAGGTTAAGAAATGGGAATAAAAAAAAAAAAAAGAAAGAAATTGGTTGGAATTGTGTGCATGTGAGTGCTTGGAGACTGACTGAGATGGGCAACAATTGGTGGGGTTTCACCCCTGACCCCCATTCACAGGGTGAAACGAAAGTGTGAGAGTGCCCTTCTTCTTCCCTGCTCCAACTTTGCCCCCTGACTATTCTGAGAGAAACTGGAAGTTCTAGGTTTTCCACTTTCTGTCTTTGGCGGGGGCCACATGGCCATGTGGGTCTTTGGGGAAAATGAAAAGACATTAGAAAGGATGTTGTTATAGTTTTGTTACTGGAATTTCTTCAGTGAGTCTTTGGTCTCAGGAATTTGAGAATTGAGCCCATAAGCCATAGATCAGTGAGAAAATGGGATTGTGTTGGACTGAGGAGCATGCAGAGGGACTGGAGAGTGCCAGAGCTATTGGCAGAGGTGCCATGCCTTGGAAAGTGCTGTGGTTCGGGCAGTCCGGTGAGCTTTGGATGGCCCTTGAAAATCTGGAGGAGAGAGTGTAAATCTCATGCTGGGCAGGGCTGTATCCATATCAGCAACAGGTCTCCAAGGTGAACAGCCTCTTGAAGGGGGGAGGAGGCCCAGGTAGGAGGTTTCCTGCATGAGTCCTTTGTCTAGGGGTAAATATTTCTCCCTGAGAGATATTTTGTCCAGGACTTGGTAGATGGAAAAATACCTTTACAAACTGAATGGGTGTTCTAGCAAATGAATGAATACAGCCCCTCACCTTGGACAAAGTTATTAGGTCTTTGCAGCGGTTTTTGTCTGGGGAGGGGATTAGGGTGTGTGCTCCTTATTCAGGGTGGAGCCATCCAAAAGTTTTCGGGCTGCTTTGTTCATGACCTTGCTAGGGCTCAGAGGGCATGGCCTACAACATGTCTGTGCCTGGAGATAGGAGTCTGATGTCTGAGTGTTGCAGGAGGACGAGTCCCAACAGAGAGAAAGAGCACCCAAACACCACGTTTATAAGAGGAAGGGCTTTCTTCACCAGCTGGGAGCTTATTACGGCATAGAAGAATTCCAAATGCCCATGCTCCCCAACTGGCTTGGTGCTTCCCTTTTTATTGACAGTCAAAAAGTTCCACCCCACAGCTACCTTTCTTGTTGGCCAATTTAAATCAAGTGGGAGATGCTATTCCAGCCCCTACAGAACTACAGGATTTCACAGAACTTGGACATTTCCAAGTTCCAGGAAGTTAAGTTTATAAATTCCCAAGACCTGAGTTGAGAAGGACCCCCACAGGTGTATCCTTGTGATCTCCTTGAGAAGACCTGTTCTCCTAGACCTCACCCTTCTTGGGTATCCTCCCTCATTCCACCCTTTTGTGACTCCAATATATTTTAATTTGGGGTCTCAATATCAGCTTGTTTCTGCAGGTGCCGATATTAATTACTTTTTAGCACTGAAGTTTTAGGGACTATGACTCTTCTTGGGTTCTCTACTCAGGCCTTAATAGTACCGTGGTCCCCACCATCTTTCTAAGGAAAGTGCTTGAATGGTAAATTTTTGAAAGCATTTAGGCATGAAAATGCCATTACTTAGATATGAAATTGTGGATCAGAAATAAATTTCCCTCAGAAGTGTGAAAGTATTGTTCCCATATCTTTTTGCTTATAGTATTGCTATTGGGAGTTCAAAGTCATTCTTTGAACTTTATTTATGTTTTGTTCGTATGCTTTATTCATGTTTTGTCCCTCAATGTTTACTTTGGTTTCATTCATATTTCACTTTTTCTGGACCTGTTTTTTTGTAGCCTCTTTCAACCTGGAAATTAAGGTTTTTCAGTCTATAATTTTTTAAATTTATTTCACTAATAATTTCCATATTTTTTTTTCTGAAACAGCCATTATTTAAATATCAGCTATCCTAAAATAGATTTCTATTTATCTTATCTTTTTGTACCATTTTCTTTTTCTTCATCCTTTGATAAATTGTTTCTACTATTAGTTTCCCATTTCTTCTTTCTCAGTGTATTGTTTTTTAAAAAAACTACCTTGAATACAATTTTAGTGGAACTTGGACTCAGGAATATGTATATATATGTACACATACACACACAGACACACACACACACACACACACATATATAGTTTTGATCCTCTATATTTATAGAATTTGTCAATAAAAACTTCAAATGTCTTATTGGAGTATGAACCTTAGGTTTGAAAATATTCCTAGACACCAACAATGTTAAGTTGTATAGTCAATGTCTATTTCTTTCTAGTCATGTGCAGTGAGAAACTTGCCAACCACTTTTTTAAGCACCTCTTCATCTACAATTCAATTTATGAATGATTTAAGTTTTCACAATAAAATCTACTTGGTCACAATGCTGACTGATTCACTCTTGCTTAGCGCATGAAAAAGCTTTCTAAGTGTTTGAGACCAGCTTAGATATCCCACCAAATTACGTCTGCTGGAAAACCTAATCTCAAGTTTTTTACCTGTTTCTCTCTCTCTCACACACACACACACACACGATCACGACTTTCAGCTCATTCATTTCCCCTTGGACAATCATGTGACTAGCAACATTGCACTTATGGTTTGCTGGCAAGTATAAAAATCTTCTCCATGTAGACTGAAATATGAGAAGCCCGTGAAAATGCTGAGCTATTTACACAGTTGCTATTTCACATATAGAACTTCCCTATCCAAAAGGCTAGTCACTTGGATCCTGAGTTTTATACGACGTTAGTTCCAGTTTTGTCATACCTAAGTATTTTTTCATACAGTCATTTTGATAATTATTTTTAGTCCCTTGCAATATCAGATGGACAGTGCGTTCTCCAAGTCTTAGAAGTGTGCTTTCAAAATCTGACATAAAAACGGGCAAAGCAGACAACAAATAACAGAGTCAGCTCTCAAAATGGGGATATAATTACATGCTTTGAAAAACCTGCCTGTTGACACTTCCTTTCTTTCATTCAGCCGAATAATGATAATGACAGCCTAGCCTCCAGCAAAGCCATTTCTGTGGGAAGAGAGGCTCCACCTGGGACAGACAAGTCTAAGTACAGCTGTGTGAGACAGAGCCACTCTCAGGGGGCTCATGTCCTTTTCGGTCAAGGCTGATCTTTAGTCTGAAACGCAGTGTCACAAGTAGTGACAGGTCAAGAAATGTTACCAAGTAATAAACTCCTCATGTACTAGTAGGTGGACTAGGCACTTAGCCCTACAGAGGCTGGAATAGCTCGCAAATGCCCTGTCACAATTTATCGGAATGGAGTGGTGGTAAAGAATTCATTTATATTTAACTAGGAGATAGACCCAGAGTCAGGGATGGCGTGCCGTTCGCAAGCTGGAAAGGCACATGCCAACACTGGCCCCAGAGGGCAGAGTAATTTGTGCGTGTTGTCACTGTCATTTAAAAAGTGGAATTACACTAGGGCAGTTTTAAAATATGAGGGAGTGATAATGATCAGGTTGTAAAGTATGAGGGAGTGATAATGACTAGGTTGTTCTATACGGTTTGGTGTAAAAGCCAAAATGTAGATAATAGGTGAAGAATAAAGCACAGGTGCAAAGGCAGCAATTTATTTCTTGGAACCTGGGCATGGTGGCTCATGCCTGTAATCCCAGCACTCTGAGAGGCCGAGGCAGGTGGATTGCTTGAGCTCAGGAGTTCGAGATGAGCCTGAGCAAGAGGGAGACCCAGTCTCTCCTAAAAATGCAAAACGGAGGCAAGGGGATTGCTTGAGGCCAAGAGTTTGAGGCTGCTGTGAGTTATGATGCTATGGCACTCTACCAAAGGCGACAAAATGAGACTCTGTCTCAAAAAAATAAAAACTCATTTGTTGGAAATAGCCCTTCTACCTTGATGCGCCTTCATAATGTTCCTGTTCTACTCTCAGAGATTCAGCCCAGTTTGCACATGTAGCCCTGAGAGCAGAGCCTTACTACTGAGGACTGTCACATCACAGCAATCATTCACAAACACATAGCCCCGGTATTAAGGAATTATGTATTCCTGTAGTGATTACACCTTCTGCATTTAATTGACAAAAACAATAGCATCCAAAGTAGTGACATTTAAATCACGTTCTGAACAAAACAAATTCCAAATGTTTAAAATACCATGTTGTATGGTTTTGCCAATTTGTCTTTTTTTTTTTTTTTTTTGCAGGTTTTGGCCGGGGCTGGGTTTGAACCCACCACCTCCAGCATATGGGGCCAGCGTCCTACTCCTTTGAACCACAGGCACCATCTAATTTGTTTTTTGAGTTGTCAGGAGATGTTGAACACCTTATAGGTCTTTGTTACATACGGAGATTTTCCAATATGAATACTGTTTTATTTATAAAATCAGAAAATGACGGTGTTTTGTTTCATTTTAATTTAAAATTTTTTGTTTTGTCTAGAAATTAAGTATATTCAGCACAGAAAATTACAGTGCCACAGACTACAATGTCATTACCTGAGTGTAATGGAAGATGAGATATAAGATCCATATGGCCTGCTATTACAGATAAATTACTGTCTTGTTTCACAATAGAAGGTTTCTAATGTACTGAAACACATTTCTTCAATTATCATCAGAAAATAGCCACAGTGTATCATAATCAATTTAAGTTAGCCTACAAGTCATTGAATTATGCTGTCATTAAAATCTATTAAAATGGAATAAAGATGATTTCATGAATAAGGGTGCAAACAAAGAGCTGAGCTGCCTTTGCTTCTGCAATTTTTTTCATTGTGTCCTCACCTTAAAACTCTCTAATATATTGAATATTATGTGGATCGTTGATTTGAATACAAAAGGTAAACGAATAAAGAACTTATTTAAATACTTAGATACATTTACAAAAGAGAAAACAAAGGAGAAGATCTTCATGATCTTGAGGTGAGCAAATATTCCTCCAGCACAGAATCATGTGTGGTAACTACCTGTGAAAGCATTGACAAGTTACACCAAATGAAAATTAAGAATTCTCTTCATAAGAAGACACTCGTAAGAGAGTGAAAACTCCAGCTACATATTGGCAAAAGAATTTTGTGACACATTTAAAAGATGAATAACTTGTATTCAGCTTATATAAAGAACATTTACAAATCAATAAAAAAGGATAGGTAATACAATTAGACAAATGGCCAAGAGACATGAACAGGCAATTACAGAAGAGAATTATTTAAACAATTAATAGATCGATGAAAACATATAAAGATGAATAGCCACAGAGAATAAATACCTATCAGAACAACTAACTATTGATAAAATTAAAAGGCTACTCATATTCAGTTTTGATGATGTTTTGAGGAGTTTTGCTGGAGTTACTTGGACTCATATATGTGTACACTTCTATTAAGATTATAAATTGGTTCGAGAATTATCTACCAAACATGAACAAACTCTCCCCGCCCCCATACTTCTACTGGATGGTGATGGTGCATCTGGCATCCAGCCATAGCTTTCCCAGATTATGACAAGGAAGCTGTGTGAAAAGATGGTCCAGACCCCATTTGGTGTAGTACTGTTGCACCAATGCCTGTCCCTCAGCTCATACCTGAAAGATATAGAACACTTGCCCTGTGAGAATCCATTTATTCCCATAGGAAGAAAAGGCAAAACTAATCTATTATTAGAAATCAGAAAGGGTAGTTATTTGAGGAGGTTTGAGGAGTCCAAAAGAATTCTACTTCCTAACTTGAGCAGTGGTTACACAGGTGGATTCACTTTCTGTCAGTTTATCAAGTACTAGTTTGAAGAGTCAAACTTACTAAATGCAGAATACAAATGTCTAAACACAATAACTAAGAGGATGTCATGAAGGCTATGTTAAGCAGTTTGATGAAAATATTTCAAATTGTATATAAAACTAGCACATTGTACCTCATGATTGCATTAATGTACACAGCTATGATTTAATAAGAAAAAAATAAATAAGTTGCATAGACTAGAACACAGAGTGTCCATAAAGTTCATGTGCACCTTAAAAATACACGGCTACTTTAAATTGCACATGAACTTTATGGACAACTTTTAAATTTAACGAAGCAGGAATTGCATTTTATTTTTATTTTATTTTATCTAGTTACATATTTTCTAGGCAGGGTCTTTCTCTGTCACTCAATCTGGAGTACAGTGGTGCTATAACTCACTGTACCCTCAAAACCCTGATTCAAGCCCAACGATCCTCCTGCCTCATCCTTCCTAGTAGCTAGGACTACAAGGGCATGCCACAACACCTGGAAATTTTTGAAACATTTTTTTGTAGAGATGAAATATCACAATATCATCCAGGCTGGTGTCAAACTCCTGGCTTCAAGGAATCCCCCCACCTCATCCTTCCAAACAGCTGGGATTACGGGCCTGAGACACTATGTTTGGCACTTGTTATTGTAGATAATTTATCTATGCTATCTCATTGATTTTATGTATGTCTGTTGCCTTAGATATTTTGAGTCTCACATCTTTTTCAGAATTTTGCACTTTCACCTAGCAATAAATGACCTATTTCTTTAATAAGTATGAAGTGGTAAGAACTGATTTGTGAATATATCTTTTATGTTTATACCATTATGAGTTTTATCTTGAAATAATTCTAGACCCAGAATTCTAAAACAGGCATCTACATTTATATTATTATTTAAAATCAATACACTATTTATTATGCATTTTCTAAGTCCTACAGGAGCAGCCTGTTAATTATTTATAAGTAGTTAACTGTTCCATTAAAAAAATAAAAGGTGTTTTAGGACATCTATGACAAAAATACTATTAAACTACCAACAAGCTACTTTCAAGGCTAGGACCGGGAGAGCAAAAGAATTAAATTTTGTAAAAAAAAAAAATCCAGGTCAAGCCAAGGAAAACTATATCTGTAAAAGTGACATCTTACATTTATAAATCCCACAGAAATGTTATGTGAATGGAGGGGGAACTCTAAGAAGGAATAATCCCACATGGTTTTTTGCATCCTGCAGAAGATTCAAATTGTCTCAAAGACTATGCAATTTCTTTTCTTTTTTTTTTTTTTTAAGTTTGTGATAATAGCCCTCAGGGGAATATCCATGCTATTTTTTTTGAAACAAGCAGCCTCTTCAAAGAGTCATTTCTGTTCTATCTCTTCAGGAATATCTGCCAATTTTAACCAAATAGTTGCATTTACGTTATTACCAGCTGAGTATGAAGTTGATAGGAAAACCTGACTAGTTTAGTGTCACAGCACCCCAAACATCAATAAATAAATAATTAATTAGTTAAATTATACTGTATTGAACTGAGATTTTAGGAACTTTTACCCACATTACACCATCAAAGATAAAAGTTGTGCATATCTTAATGTTAGATGAATTTGGAGATAAATCTTTCCCAGATGTAAAGCAGATGATTAAATAAAAAAGCACAGTGTCTCTCAAGTAAACGGTGTTCATTTGTTCGATAATTCAACATCCTATTTTTTTTTTTTAATTTTTTATTGAGTCATAGCTGTGTACAATAATTCAGTCATGGGGTACAGTGTGCGGGCTTCACATACAATCGGAGATATTTTTGTCAACCTGATTGATATAACATTCATGATATTTTCTCATTTACTATGTGAAAACATTTTTGATCTGTGTTTAGTTTTCTCCTGACCCTTCAAATATGCACCACAAGTATGATCTCACCCTTTATTCAACATCCTATTTTATTTTTATAAAATATTCTTTTTGAAAATATATAAAAATTTCATTCAGCTCAGGAATACCTTAGTTAAAATTTAAAAAGCAGATTTCAATTACAGATTACTGAGCAATAATAATCCTCACTCTTATACAATAAACTTTTGAGCCTAGAAATACACCAAGGAATAACAAGAAGTAAAGATTAAATCTCCTGATACAGAACTTCTTGGGGATGTCTTTTATTAGAAACAGATTGTCCTTTGCAATAACAGTTATTACTTGCATTATATAAGAGATTTAAGGAGCCTGGAAAATACTCTCTTACCATTTTTTTATATGATCTTGAATAATTTAATAACCTACTTCTTAGGGATTGGAGACTTATATGCTGAAAATTTTAATTTTTTGCCCTTACGTATTGCAAGTTTAAATATAAAAAAACACAGCAGTGTTGTTGTGATGGGAAAACCATGGGAAGTGGAATCACTCCTTCTAGTTTTCATTATTAATTTTTACTTACCTTCTGAACAATGAGAATTCATTTAGTATCTTGCAATTGCATTTTTTTCTGTAAAATATAACATGCGCTCTTTGAAATAACACATTGCATTTAAATCACATGCTTAAAGATTGTGAAAGAGTTTTTTTTAAAATATCCTTACTGGACTAGATTTCAAAACATGAAGGAGATGGTTCAATATCAAAATACAGTTTGATTTTATAGAATGTTGTATTTTGTTATTTGAAAATAAAAGTTATATCTTCAATTTCCACAATAAAAGAAAAACTTTGTACTGTTTATTGATTTCCCCATACACCATCATAAATATTTTACAATCAAACTCGTGGTTTTCCGTATTCAAAACCTGGCATATTTTTAACCAGGGCAATCATCAATACTTGCTTTCCATTCATAGCTCATTTGAAAAACTCTGCTATCCCATTTCTCAGTCAGAGAATCATAGAAATTGAGCTAAAAGAATGGTAGCAGTGATAAATTCACATTTATTTCTTCTAAAATGTTAAAGCCTCTCTAGAAAAATTAATATAAATGTATGTGTGTGCGTGCATGCATGGGTAGAAAAATAAAAATGTAGGCAATAGGGGAAATCAAAAACATTCTACATGCTATTTTTAAAAATAGTATTTGATTTTATTTTTTGTTGAAATAGGGTCGTGCTCTGTTGCCCAGGCTGGTCTCCAACTCCTGACCTCAAATGGTGCTGCTGCCTTGCCCTCCCGAAGTCCAGGCATTATGGGTGAGAGTTTCCTAGCTAGTGGTGTGTGGGAATGCCCACAGTGTACAACTTGGATAACTTTCACCTGCTGCGCTAAAAGGTACCTGCTTAATGAGTTTTGCTTGCATCTCTGAAGTAGTTTTCCTAGCATCCCATCTATGACATCCCAGAGAATTCCTGTATTATCAAGTGAGCTTGAGACATACTCTCTCTAATGAGGAAAACATGTTAGGTTAGGCCTGGGGCAAGGCCCTTTTCCTAACTTGTTTTTCCTTTGAGTCTCCATCTCTGTTCTAAACGTAGTCACTGTTCCTTATAGCTCTCAACCCTGTGCACGTTCTTTAGAGTAGTCTTTCTTTATCTGTCTGACTCATTAATACCCTCTTCATCTTTAATAATTCTGTGTACTAAAAATTTTTTATTTAGGAGATATTTCAGAACTGTCTTATATAATTTTTTTTTTTTTTTTTTGTAGAGATAGAGGCTCACTTTAACTTGGTAGAGTGCTGTGGTGTCACACCGCACACAGCAACCTCCAGCCCTTCAGCTCCTGGGTTTTTTAGGAGATTCTCTTTCCTCAGCCTCCCGAGTAGCTGGGACAATAGGCGCCCACCACAACGTCTGGCTATTTTTTGTTGCAGTTCACCTGGGGCAGGGTTTGAACCCACTACCCTCAATATTTGGGGCCGGTGCCCTACTCACTGAGCCACAGGCACCACCCTTCATTTCATTTCTTAATTCTTAATTATTATGTATGCACCCACATTTATTTATGGGGTACATGTGGCATTTTGATATAAACATAAAATGAATAATAAATCAAGGTAACTGGGGTACTCATCACCTCAAGCATTTTCATTTCTTTATGTTAAAAAGATTCTAATTCCATTCTTTTATTTAGAAATATGTAACAAATTATTATTAAGTACACCCTCCCTATTGTGAGATATTCCTTCTCTCTACTTAGGTTATTAAATGTGAAGTGTAAGATTAAGATCAGGATTCCCTTAAGTGCTAAATTTGATGGTTGATATCTCTGATGTTTCTCTTTGACACTTCTTATTTTATTTTCATTGTGAAGGTATATCCTCATTATTTCAAATGCATACTTTGGCTTGTGATTATCCTGCAAATTTTTTTAGGACGACTTTTGTGAAACCATGTGTAAGGTGAAAAATTTATGTTATTTGTGAACATGAATTCTATCACAGAATTGATGCAGTGCGGACAGCTTGACATATGCAGAAAGTGTTTGGGGAGTTTGTGGCTAATGCACACAGCATTGATGGATCGAGAGGTTCTAGTCTCATGATTTTAATCTTCAAAATGAACCACATGGGAGACCCAAGACTAAGGTGAATAATGATGAGCCAAAGCTGTCATGGGAGTGAATCCATCTCAACCTATGTGTGAATTAGCAGCAAGGTTTGATGTTATTGTTCCAACAATGTTGGTCCAATACTATTCAACAAGGTAACGAAGCTGGGTAGATGAGTTCTGAGTGAATTAAAGGAACAAAAGAAGAAAAGTCATCTCTAAGCTTGCCTTTCTTTGCTGTCCTGAGATGGAGGTTAACCATTTCTACACTGTATTATTGAGAGGAAAAATGGATTCTCTTTGACAATCACAAGGGTTTTGGACAATTATTGGACACAGGTGAAGTGCCAAAACCCTTGCACAACTGAACATTCATTGAAAAAAGTTCATGAGGTCTATTTGGTAGTCTTTAGTTGTATTATCCACTATAGCTTCATGAAACCTGGTTCATCGATTACTGCAGATATCTATTGCAACCACAAGGACAAAACGGTGAGGGTGCCGTGATCAAGCAGCTGAGATCAGAGACAGGACAATTCTCTTGCAAGACAATGCTTGATTACATGTGGCAAACAACACTGCTCAAACGGCAGAAGCTGGGTTTGGAAATTCCGTGCCATTCACCATGTTGACCAGACCTTGCACTAACAGAGTACTTCTTCTTTCACTCCTGGACCTCTTCTTGCAATGAAATATATGTGGAAAACACCATTCTCTATTTCATCACTATTCACTCCCCAGGCTTCTTTACTGCTGGCATAAACAAGCTACCACCAAAAAATAATTTAATTGCATACTTTGATGTACTTTGGTGAATTTATGGCTTCTTGTTTGAGATATAATAAACAACATTTTTGTACAAAATCGCACATTTCAAATTTAATGGCTTAATAACTGCACCCATTAACCATCACCTCTTTATCTCCCTGTCTCCTCTACCAATCCCAATGTGTGATAAGCAGCATTTAATTCTCCACTTGCCTACATTTATATTTTTATTAGCTCCTACATATTTATGAGAATGTGTTATAGCTCTCTGTATATGCCTGGTTTATTTGTCCTTCAGGTTCATCTATGTAGTGGCCAATGACTGGATTTTATCCTTTTTATGGCGGACTAATATTCCGTTGTATATGTGTACCTCATTTTCTTTATCCATTGTCAAACATGAGGTTATTCCATATCTTGGATGTTATAATGTTGCAATAAATGTGAGACTGCAGATATCTCATTAATGTACTGATTTGCTTGCTTTTTGGATATAGATCCAGCAGTGGGATTGTTGCACCATGGAGCAGTTTTATTTTTGGTTTGTTTAGTAACATTTGTAATGTTCTCCTTACAGAAATGCCAACATTTCTGCTAACAGTGTAAGAGGGTTCTTCTTCCTCCACATCCTCCCCATCATTTGTTATTGCCTGGCCTTTGAATAAAAGCCATTTGCCTGCAGTAAGATGACACCTCACTGTACTTTTGATTTGCATTTCTCTGATGATTAATGATGTTGAGCATTTTGCAGTATACCCATTGGCTATTTGCACCTCTTCTTTAGAAAACTTTCCACCCAATCTTTAGCCTATTTTAATGTGATTATCATAGTTTTTTCTATTGAATTGTTTGAACTCCTGTCAGCTGGGTAGACTGGACCTATTTTTTCCCATTATAGGATATCTCTTCCCTTTGTTGACTGTTCGTTTTTAAGCTTGGTGTGATTCCATTTCACCATATTTGCTTTGGTTGCCTGTGCTTCTGTGGTCTTACTCACAAAATCTTTGCCCAAATCAATGCCCTAGTGTGTTTCCTCAATGTTTTCTGCTAGTCATTTTGTGGTTTCCTTGCATAAGGTAAGAGATAGAGTTCTAGTTTTATTCTTCAGTACATAAATATCTAGTTTTTCCAGCATAACTCATTGGAAAGACTACTCTTACCTCAAGGAATACTCTTTGCTTCTTTTTCAAAAGTGAGTTAATTATAAATGTGTGGACTGATTTCTGGGCTCTCTATTCTGTTACATTGGTTCTTTGTGTGTTTTTTTATTGCCAGTACCATGCCATTTTGGTCACTGAAGCTTTGCAGTATAATTTGAAGTTAAGTAGCATGATGTCTTTAGCTTTGTCCTTTTGGCTCAGGGTTGTTTTGGCTATATTTGGACCTCTTACCAGTTTATATATATTTTAGAATCATTTCTGCCATTTTTGTGAAGAATGTTATTTTTATAAGGATTCTATT
The DNA here is from genome assembly GCA_963574655.1 of Perodicticus potto. NCBI lineage: Eukaryota > Metazoa > Chordata > Mammalia > Primates > Lorisidae > Perodicticus > Perodicticus potto. Next base: position 6,151 of record CAUYRH010089189.1, on the reverse strand, counting down.
GAATCTGTAAATTTCTCTGAATAGCATGGACAATTTGACATTAATGAATTTTTACAAAACATGCAATATCTTTACTGTTTTTATGTTTTTAAAATTTCTTTTATCAATATTTACAGTTTTCATGGTAGTGATCATTCACTTCTTTGGTTAAGTTTATTTCTAGGTCTTTTATTTTATTTGTAGCTGTTTTATTTTTTAAATGAAATTACTTTTTGGTTTCTTTTTTAAATCATGTATTTTTCTTATGTTGATTTTATATCCTGCAAATTTAGTCACCTTTTTTTTAAATCAGCTCTAATAATTTTTTTTTTTGTAAAGTCTTTAGGTTTTTTTAAATATAAGATGACATCATCCTCTGAAAAATATGGGCAGTTCAAACTTCTTCCATTGCCATTTGGATGCCCTTTACTTCTTTCCCTTATCTATTAACTCTGGTAAAGACTTCTGAATAACAATGGTAAAGGTAGCCATCTTTATCTCGTTCCAGATCTTAGAGGAGAGACTTTCTGTTTTTCCTCATTCACTGTGATACTAGCAGTGACTTTTACAATGTTCAAGTCTGTACTCACTATTCTCAGTTTTTTGTTAGTTTTTAATTATGAACAAATGTGAAATTTTATCAAATGCTTTTATGGTTTTTATTGAAATGATGATACATTTTTTATACTTCATTCTATTGATATGATGTATTACATTCATTGATTTACTAATTTTGAGCTATTCTTGTGTCTCTGAGATAAATCTCAGTTTAGAATGATGAATGATCTTTTTATTGTGTTGTTGAATTCAGTTTCTGAACATTTTGTTGGGTATTTGCGGTTGTGATAGTTAGAGAAATTGCCTACTAGTTTTCTTTTGTGAATGCGTCTTTTTCCATTTTTGGTGTCAGAGTGATATTGACCTTGTAGAATGAATTTAGATGATTCTGTTCTTGATTTTCTTTTTTTTTTTTTTTTGAAAATTTGAGTAGAATTGGTGCTAGTTCTGTTTATGTTTGATAGAATCCAACAGTGAAGACATTAGGTTTTGGGCTTTTATTTGATGGAAGAAATTTTATTATTGCTTCTGTTTCATTACTTGTTAATGGACTATCCATGATGTGGCTTTCTTTGTGTTTCAGTCTTAATAGGTTGTATGTGTCCAGGCACTTATCTATTTCTTCTAGATTTTCCACTTTGTTGGATTCATAGTTGATTAGTGTATAATGATCCTTTGAATTACCACAGTATTAGTTGTACTGTCTCTTTTTCATAATTGATTTTATTACTTTGGTTCTTCTCTCTTTTTTATGTGTGCTAAAATTTTTCTAATTCTGTTTATATTTTCAAAAACCCCGACTTTTTATTTTATTTATCATGTGGTTTTGGTTTTGTATTTTTACTCTCAATTTTATTTATTTCTTCTCAGGTCTTTATTATTTATTTTCTTGAAATAATTTTGGGTTGGCCTTGTTCTTGCTTATCTATCCATGGGACAGATAAAGTCTGATGTTTGTTTTTTGTTTTTTTGTCTAGATAATCTGTTTATTGCTAAAAGATGGGTGTTGAAGTCCTTAGGTATTATTGTATTGAGGCCTATGTCCTTAACACAAACAATATTTGCTTTCTCTTTTGCTCTAAAAATATTTGCTTTATGTATCTGGGTGCTCTAGCATTGGTTGTGTATGTGTGTATGTGTGTATATATATGTTATTTTTTTCAAAAGCCCTCCTTTTCATTGAATAATCATTACAACTAAAGACATAGGAATCAGGTTGTGAGAGTGTGTATTGTGATTTACTATTACTTAATTTGGTGGTAATGTTTGGGACAATTTCTGTAGCCTCTGATCTCTGATTCCTAGACTGCAAAGGAGGTGATAGAAATAGCACTTGACTCATGGGGCTGTTGCGAGGATAAAATATGCTTAGTTTAATTCATGTAAGACCCATAGAACAATACTAGACAAATAAGAAAAAAAAATTAATGTTACCTACTTGCATTATTATTACTAGTATTTCCTTAATTTCTAATTCATAGGGTTGCAGTCAGAAAAAATAAACATTCTTTCATAATTTTTATGTATATTATATAAAAGGTAAAATGGGAAGTATAACTTAAATATTCATTTTTTATAGCAAGCCTTTCTAACCGTATTCTATCTTCTCACTTTTTTTACAATATACATGACTGTCATTGCAATTACCACAGAGCAGTATAGTTTCTTTAAAAATCTCTTCTCTACAGTGAAGTCAGAATACAATACATTTTATTCATGCTTACACACAGCAAATACTTATGAAATGTTTAAGGAAAGTGGGGAAACATGAATTTATTTCGTACATACCATCCTCTCAATTTTCAAGATGCAAAACAAACCTGAAATATAAAACTGATCCCATCACCTCTAGTCAAAGAACCTCTTTTGTGTATAGTGACACAGAAAATAAAGAGGGAAGTAAAAGTCTAAGAGGGGGCAGGTGTCCATGGAGGTTAGACAGAGATCTGTTTTGTGATTAACAGTTAAAGATCTGTGAGTTCTGCTGCCACACGCTGACTAGGGTAAACCATGTTCTCAATCCTAAATCACCTCTTTCTCCTTCCCCTTAATTAGGTTGTTAATGAGCTAATGTTGCCAATGGACTGTGAAATAAATACCATGTGTTGTCTACTGTGATTGCTAAACATTTTCGCTGGACATAAAATGTGTTTCATCCAAACTGTGACTTTTGTTTCTATTTATAAAATAATAAAGAAGACAGCCTCAAAGAGGTACAGGTGTCTGGTGAGTGAATAAATAAACACTCCCAGCATGTGGAACAATTAAATTATCTCAAGCAAACGAGGATCAGAGGCAGATGTGAACACCACAGGAACAACATTTAACAGGGAAAGGGAAAAGCTACAAGGGAATCTCCAGCAGAGGAAGCCAGCTCCGCAGGCTGGCCAAACACACTTCTGTTGCTTTGGCAATTAAGAGTGCTCTGGATATTCTACGCAGGAGGGAGGAAGCTCTTCAGACAATTCTGAGGGAATAATAATTAAGTTTAACATTGCCAAGCAATCAGGACTCTGAGTGGACTCACAAACAGGCCCTCCCTAGCAACACCAGAGCACTCAGTATTTAAACAAACACCCTACTTTGTTTTCTGTGTCCTATTCCCCTGTGGAATCACTTCTTTACTCCTTTCTAATATTTTATGTCTTGATGATTAAGTTATGTTCATCCTAAAATCTTTAAAGTCCTCCTTTATCATGAAACATTATCCTATGATGCTAGCTTTATGAGAAATGAAATAGCACCTCCTTCTCTTTCTAAAAACTTTTCTAACAGAATTCACTAGAGTTTAATTGTAAGAGGAACACTTGTCATTATTGGAGTAAGAGTGTCTATAAATGTTAGAGGGCAGAATATAAGGAAGACACCAGACAGGAACTACCATACCAGTTTGGGAGGGGAGCAGCTCAAATCAGGTTTGAAGAAAGACATTTTCCTGAAAGAAGTTGATTTGAGCCTTGAAAAATGGAAAGGATTTATAGGGAGAGATGAGGATATTCCAGACAGAAGATGACCCAGCAAGACAGGCAAGGATAAGGGGTGTCATACTGGATTTCAGAGACTAGGAAGAAAACATTAAAGCTAAACAAGGAGGTTAAGAGAGGAGTGAACTGAATGTTAAGCATGAGGTCTTTGACTTTTCTATTAAATATTTTGGGAACCACTAAGGGTTTTGAGATTTGAAGAGATTACTTAGTCTGACTCTGTGCTTACTTTTAACGCTTGTAAAACAGTTTCTCATTGGCTCGGCAGCCATAGCTCAGTGAGTAGGGTGCCTGTCAGGTACACAGAAGCTGGTGGGCCTGAGCCCTGCCCGGGCCAGCTAAAACAGCAATGACAACCACAACCAAAAAATTGCCCGGCATTGAGGGGGCGCCTATAGTCCCAGCCACTTGAGAGACAGAGGCGAGAGAATCATTTACGCCCAAAAGTTTGAGGTTTCTGTGAGCTATGATGCCATGGCACCCTACCCATGGTGACCTAGTAAGACTCTGTCTCAAAAAAATTTTTTTTCCCATTTGACAAAAGTAATTTACTTTAAGAGTGAAATAAATAGAATAAATATTCTTATACTTGTAGTTTAATAAGCAATTGACCAATTTTAAAAAATGATGCCTAATATGGCTAATAAAATCTAACCATTGTATGCATGGAAAAAAATTTACACAAAGCACACTTACATATAAAAAATATGCAATTACATTTAAAAATGTGTGGGAAACTTGCAAACCACAGCTAAGATGTTAAGTAATGAATTGATCTGATTGAGAAAAGTTGTGACAAGATAGAGATCTGTATTAATATTTCTTTCAATTACAACTTCTAAAGTCACGTGGAAAAAGAGTTCTTGTAATCTTATTTTCATTATCTTAGGAAATGTTATTTATTTATTTATTTATTTTTGAAACAGAGTCTCATTTTGTTGTACTGATAGAGCGCCATGTGTCGCAGCTCATAGCAACCTCAAACTCTTGGGCTTAAGCTATTCTCTTGCCTCAGCCTTCCAAGTAGCTGAGACTACAGGTACCCACCACAACACCCAGCTGTTTTTAGAGATGTGGTCTCACTTTTGCTCAGGCTGGTCTCAAACTCTTGAGCTCAAGCAATCTACCTGCCTCGACTTCCCAGAGTGCTAGGATTATAGGCATGAGCCACTGCACCCTGCCTTTATCTTATGGAATGTTAAACTTTGTAAAGTAAATTATTATGTAGACCTTCGATAAGAATCAGACTCTGCTTGACAGGAGGGAAATAGTTTTGTAGCATGAAAGGAGTGCTTACCGTGGAAACAAAGAAAAATAGGCTATCTATCCTCACTTAGAGTACAGTGCAGCTGTAGGCAACAAAAATACAAAGACACAGTTTTTTGTAGTAGAAGATAGATAGTCTGTGGTGAGTGACAAATTGGGCATGTGTAAAGAGCCCTGTAAATACAATGCTGGGAATTTCCTGCAGTTGGATTCAGGGTTAGGATGATCCATACCGACTTTTTGAGGTCTAGTGAGAGCTAGTGGGCATTCCAGCCTACGTGGAGGATGGACAAATGCAAGGAGGGGAAATAGCACGCTGTGTGGTTTACTATTCTACCGTATCGACTAAAGGGGCAGAGCTGCCCAGTGACTAAAAAGGTAGAGTTCAGAGCTGAGAATGAGACAGGCCTGAACTCACATGCCAGTTCTGCTGTTTTTTTTAAAAAAATTATTAAATCATAAGTGTGTACATGGATGGATTTATGGGGTACGATGTACTGATTTTATGTACAATTTGGAAAGCTTAATGTAACCTTCACCTCAGTTCTGCTTTCTGAAGTCATATTGGAGAATATGCTCTTTACTTGTTCAAAAACCTCAAGTAGTATATTTCGGTACTCACTCTTTCCCATCATTATTCTCCTTTTATTGTGACAACAACAGTTAACATGAGAGACACCCTCTTCGCAAATCTTGAAGTTCACAATCCAGTTCACAATACAGTTATATCTATAACCTATTCAACTTGTATATATATTAAACCTTATGCCTATTGAGCAAAAACTCTCCATCTCTCTGTGTCCTGGGCTCCAGGCAACCACAAATCTGCTGTCATTATCTGAGTCTATGATGTTGACTGTTTTAGATACATCATGTAAGTTAGATTATACAATATTTGTATGTATATGCCATCCCACATGGCAGAATTCCTTCCTTTTGTAAAGCTGAATAATATATCATATTGTGTGTGTGTGTGTGTGTGTGTGTGTACACCACGTTCCCCTCGTCCATTCATCTGTCTGTGAACATTTAAGTTGTTTCCCTATCTCGGCTATTTTAATAACATTGCAATGAACAAAGGAGGGAGGCTTTCTTCTCCATATGGGAGAATGCCAAAAAGGGGGAATGCCGTGTCCTGTAATAGTTTCATTTTTAATATTTTTGAGGATCTTCTGTACTGTTTTCCATAGTTGCAGTACCATTTTACATTTTTTGTGTGTGTGTGAGACAGAGCCTCAAGCTGTCACCCTGGATAGAGTGCTGTGGCATCACAGCTCACAGCAACCTCCAATTCCTGGACTCAAGCGAGTCTCCTGCCTCTGCCTCCCAAGTAGCTGGGACTGCAGGCGCCTGTCACAACGCCC